>JAHZMV010005300.1:0-40429 GCA_027743765.1 Coecobrya sp. COE2 | reverse complement strand
CCCGGAAGTTCAATGATGGAGAGGAAGAAATAATTGAGGAACTTATTCCCTGCCATGTGGGTCGTGTTAAGGGTGAGTCCATAGTATAGCAGTGAGTTCATCGTCCTTTTTTGACCACAAACAAGTTAATGGAAAACAAAAATAATAAAGTTTAGATTTTTTCATGGAATTAATCATAACGTCCAATGATTCTCATAGTATTTTTTTCTTAAATGATGAAGCTAACCATGCCACAATCAACATAACACTGTTCTTAGCAATTCTGTATTTGGAAAATAGAGTCCAAACACCGACATTCTGACTTTCTGCCACTTTTTTAATTTTTGTAACAAGTTCCTGGACTTTTCGGTCAATTACGTCAGGATCCACAGTTTTTCCGTTTGTACGAGCTATTCTCAAAATGATTTGAATGGCACGTTCAGCCTTTCCTGCCGTTATAAGCCAGCGGGGACTCTCATAAACAATGGGATAGTACAAAAAGAGAAAGAATCCAGGAACAGCAGCAACGCATCCGAAAAGGAACCAACCTCTGCATATCATTGCCACAAAAGGAATCAGAGAATTTCCCACAACCCATATCATCCATGTGACTGCATAAATCCATGATCTGTACGCTATAGTTGGAAATGCACCAGATTGGATAATTCGTTACGGTGTCATTCAACACAATAGGAATACCTATGAATATTAAAATTAATTCATTTTGCTTACTTGTTCCGCTCACTTCAGCACTAATTAGTGCTGGCATGCTGAACACGGCAGGAAATGCAAAGCCGCCCAGTAGCTGGAGAGTCTTGTACATCATATAGTCATGTGCCCAGAAAAGACTAACCGTTTTAAACAGGAGGTTTGTGAAACATGCTAAGAAAAATACTGGTTTCCTTCCGTATCTGAGAATCAAACCGTGATTTTCAAGTTTTGCTCTTCAAAATATTATTATCCGCATGTTTTCTCGCTATTATTCATTTTCATTATATGCTTACTTGTCTGCTAGAATTCCAAAGATGACAGTTCCAATTGCACTTCCTATACTACCCCAAGTGAAACAGTCGGTTGCATAGTGGTCCTTATCACATACCCAGTTAAACTCAGAAGGAATCGTGTTTTCATAATCACTTTTGTCATATTCCCATCCAAACTCACACTTTGTCTTATTCATTGTCGTTTGGTCTATCATTTCGCATTGACTGTGTCTCATTAGCCCATCCGGTCCTCGTTCCCTACATTGTTTCAACGTTCATGCAAATCTCATCATCTAATCTGGCTGTACTGTGTATTATATTCGTTTCATGCTAAAAAATGTTTTATGAAAACCATACCAAGGCAAAGTTTATGAAAATCATACCAAGGCAAAGTCAAGTTGTTCCATTCTTCTGAACTCATGCTCGGATCTTTCCCAGGAACAAAACAATGATGATCTGGAACATCCCACATGAACACTGTGTTGAGTACAAGAAAAGGACTGATGGTAACAATTGGACAAAGTACGCCATAGAGTAAAATCTGTTGGAATTTCCCTGCAGAGCCAACCATTTCCAGAATCTCATCAAAGTCTTCACACGGCTTGTCCTTGGGTTTCTTGCTGCTGATTCCGTTGCTGGCGCGAACATCCTTTTCATTATTATTGTACCCCTTCTCCCCACCATTACCAGAGGATGATAAACCAGTTAACATGATACCAGGCGGATCTGTATCCTTCTCAGGGTCGGGATCCTTGAGAGGTTGCATCTCTTCCGGTGTAGCTGTCTTAAATTCGGGATGATGAGCCTTGTTATTACCACCGCCTCCACCATACGAATAACCATAAAAATATCCATCTGGTGAAGTCGGTGAAGCTACTTCTCCCGTCGACGGTTGCTCCTGCTGCGTGTTAATGTCCTTGCCAAAGTCATTCATTTTTTTGCCAAAAGTACAACAATACTTTCCAAGTTTCAACTTTTGTTATAAGCCGGAGCGACAAAAATAAGTAATGAGTTTTCGTCACGCTACTTGACTCGAAAAGTACATCAAAGTTTTATATTTTTACACACAATCTCGTTAGAATTTTACTCGTATAGACGTAACCAGCCCAGCCGCGTGGTCACTAAATTGTGGTTAATTATCTTGTGCCACTACTGCAGCTTTTCTGACAACATGTATTCTCTTATTCAACTTGCTGCTAATTCCTTGGCCTTGCACAACTCAATGAAATGAACGATATTTTATTGTAATGCAATGCTGAATGAATGCACCGACCGTGATCTAGCATTCCAGGCAACCAAACCGACAGTAATAATTTCAACGAAAATAATGTTTCCCATCCCATGCCAAGTGTGTGTGGAAGAAGAGTAGCCTACATTATTATTATTGTAAATTTGTCTGGCTATTATCCTAAATGGTTCGTTTGTTTAAGCTGTGTGTTTAAAGCTACACGTTCCATTCGAGTGACTTCGAAATCAAAAAAGCCTCACAGATCGCAAGAGATGCCATTTTAGTCAAGTTTTATATAGCATGATATCGTAGAGCATGAGAAAAATGCTTTTTTGGCATAATATTTAGTCTTTAGGTAGTAGGTAAGATAACTGATCATCTGCGCGGACGCTTTGCATTGCAACATGCGAGTTTGTCACTGATGTTGACTTTGTTGCCAGCACCAGGCGAAAAAAACAATTGGATGAATAGATAGAGATAATAGGGGATACATATGTGTATACTTAATGATAAAATTATGATGATGATGATGGTGATGGTCATTGAAGCAGGATAGTTTTTTGTAAACGAATGATATTACATTATTTGGCTTGAATAATTAATTGTCATGATCATCATCGTGAAAATGAGATGAGTGGCACATTTATAATCTTGCAGATTAGCTGTGCTTTACTGATTTAACAAGTGTACTCAACGAATATGCATAGCGTAAGTGAGTGACCAAAAGTGACGTGATGTTTCATGATTGCAAAAAAATAAGTACAGAGAAACCAGCTTTATTCGGTCAACCGAGTATCAGGATAGCAGTTCCCCATCCATTTCATCTTCATCTCAAGCATACTTGAAATTTTTTATATAAAAAATGAAAGATATAGATAGCTCACTCTCTCCACATTACTCTCATTGTTTTTTGATATTTATAATTTAGCAGATGTATTTACAGATATGGTTTATCTTAAAATAACAACGCTGCCTGTTGTTTGACTACACTAAATATCCATTATGTACTTATCTCTGCTTTTTTCATCGTTATTTTTTCATTCTAAAAAAGTTTGCATTAGGTCAATTTGCCGATTATCGGTTGCATTTTTGCTAATGATATGATATAAAACTGGAATGTGTCAAAGTAGGTATTTATAAGAATGTTGATAATTAATTTTGTACTGGAATCTTCATACCTAATGTACCCACATTTTATAACTCTATTATGGGAAATGGAAACCACCAAGTTGAATGTTGATGATAAAAAGGGTTTTTATAAACCGATAGGTGGTATTGTGGTATAATAATGTGCCTATGTGATTATGAAATAGATTACCTATTCCTTTGTAATTTGACAAGTGTGTGGGAGGGTAGAAAGCAGATCACATAGTCCTATAATAGAACAGTCCTGCTGGTTGATTCTATAACGGTATATTCTCGGTAGAATTAAATTAAAATTGGGGATACTTGGATATGAATCAAATTCATTCACAATGTCAGCGTGGATGGTTTCTTATATAAAAGTTATCTATCCACTGCCTATCTCCATATTTTAATGTGGTTTATTATAATGCAAGGACAAACCCGTCCCAGGACTGACGCAGACGGATCAGCAACCAACAATTATTATCAAATCCAATCATCAGCACATCATTCTATCGCTATATTCATGTTTCTTCCTTAGTTAATGCTTTCCAGGAAAATTTTGTCCACCCATGTGCAAGTTTTTCCAAAGTCATCATTACCATGAATAACATTTTCCAACAGCAGAATATAATTTTAGCTCCGCATAGGATATGACTTTTGATATATGGACATTTTCTAGATCGAAAATAGGATTGTGACGGGAAATAATGAAAGGGATGTAAAAACAAAAAGCCAAATGAGCCAAGTGGAACGGAAGTAATTTCAGCTTGGACTTCTTTGATGATGTGATATAATAATCCCAGTATGGACGTAGGCAGGCGTGCCATTCAAAAACAAGTTGACATTATGGACCACTCTGCTGGAAATTAGAAATGATGGGTAGGAAGAAAAGGATGAAGAGAAAGTGGAGCACCATTGGGAGATGATAATGGTAGTGTGCTTAAAATAATATTTTGACACATTAACATCATAATTCTGCCGGAGTCTGAAAGTATGTACTATTTATAACTTTATTATCATTGTTAAAAGAATGGATGTGGATTTGTCGTATTAACATTAATGTCCTGAAGAACATCCCAGTGCTCCTGAATCATTCCAGCACAATTTATTCTGAAAATGTCAACAATGGCGTATGTCACATTAAGAGCCGGAATGGGAAGTCTGAGATGAAGCCAAACCAAATCTCCTTCTGCACTTATCCTTTTGAAATCAACCTTGGTCGGAGGGCCTTCTCCTAGGGGTCCTTTGAGAAGTTCCAAAAGACTGTCCCTACCATCCACTTCCATTGGGTTATGATTGATCACGTCTTCAGCAATGTATCTGTCGATAAGATCAAACCTCTTGTCGCCAAACACGTTCTGGTAAAAGTCCAAAACAACTTGCTTATTTGCAGGAAGATCTGTGTTGGAACATGGGGCATACTGAGATGCGTCATTGTTGGTGGCACTAGTTGAGTAGTAATCTAAGGGCTCTCCGGGAGTGAAACCGGGTGGTCCATACATGGTATCCATTGACGAACTTGACGAAGGTGGACCGTACATTGTATCAGGTTCGGCCACAGACGCCTTAGGTGGTCCATATTCCGGGGATGGCTTTGCTACTTCTTCACCATCTGGAAAGGAGAGTACAGCGTGGGTGAAGATTACACCAACCACAAGAGTGGGAGCAACAAGCCAGCTCCACATCCTACAAACTCATAGGTTTTAAATATTCTTTTAAAAATATTATGCTCTACGTAAAAAATTTACGGCAAGCGCAAAACTAGGTAACTTGCGATTCAGGAAACAGACTAATTACAGAGGCAACCGGAGACGGTATTTATATCCTCTTCCTTCTCCTCAGTGAGGAGTCCTCACCCACCACATCCTACTTTATCCCTCTTTCATCTTCATCCTTTTCACATGATCAA
Source organism: Coecobrya sp. COE2 (assembly GCA_027743765.1). NCBI lineage: Eukaryota > Metazoa > Arthropoda > Collembola > Entomobryomorpha > Entomobryidae > Coecobrya > Coecobrya sp. COE2. The sequence goes on along the minus strand of JAHZMV010005300.1, from coordinate 35,202 downwards.
CTTCCATATACACAAACTGCCTGCTCATATGTAAATACAACGAGCAAAAAATCATTTTGTGCAATTTCATTATCACGCACTTATCAAACTGTCGTCAGCAGTAGTATACAGTATCAGTAGGGAGTAACAATAATGGCGCAGTCAATTTCAATTTGTTTTGCATTTTTTTAAATCCCATTTTCAAGTTTGTTTAGCCCTTTTCCTACGTTTTATAATATACTTACCGCCACCACTTCCAGAAAGTACTTTTTATTGATTGAAGATTTGAAGATGCTTTCAAAAATTTACGTAACGAGTTTTTGTTAAATATACTAAAAACTCAGGCAACTTTATATACTTTATAACATCTTAAATACACATGTCTCATGACCTTCATCCTTCATCGTCTTCAACGAAAGTAGCAAACTCATTCAATTCAATAGGCAGCTATGTAAACGCAATTTTTCTTTGCCATCCAGTTCCTGTAAAAGTTATGGCATGATCCAATAATACCTATAAAAGTATAAAGCCTTTAATTTCAACCGCACAATGGCAACATTACGAAACGGTGACCAGAATACAAGTAGTAATATATTATGCTTAGGGGTATTTTACGCAACGCACTTTTGTGTACCTAATCAAATTTAAATTATTTACAGACACACTATACTCGTGTTTTTCCTGTTGAATTATTACGTTGTTTCAGGCAGGTGCAAACATCAAATCATTATTTTGTTTCTAACAAGATTCCGCCTGGAGGTATGAATGATTAATGAAGTAGAAAGAATGGCAAAAAAATTAACTTGAAAACTTGTACGAGCCAAACTGGATATTTCGTTTGGCTTGTTTTGGGTACTAAATTTGTTAGTATTGATTTCTCCGGAGAGTGGAGAATTTATAAAGCCTTATCAGTCAAGTCGGCAAACGACGAAAAGACACTGCTGCAGACAGTTCTTAGAGCCGGGGTCATTAATCACCCGCTTTCCTTTTAAGACACTACCGCTATACTTTCTATATAGTAGATATAAGGTATTATGAAATCAACATAAAAGAGTATTATGAAATTGGAGAAGGCGTACACAAACAAAATTTTGTTTACGACGATGGTGGTAGTGGTGATACAGAGTTTTAAATAAAAGCACCTGTTTGTTCATGTGCCTGCCTCCACGAACGGATCATTTGTAACCAGTCTGAGCCTTAGTCAATAATATTAAGAAGTGAATGAACCTTTTCCGGTTTACGTTGTTCTATTCTTCCTTTCTGCTTTACTTCCTTTTCAGCCCGTATTGGAACACTCCTACTCAACCGGGCTCCGGTTCCATCACAATATTCCTGCCTCTTTTAAGAGCTCCTTTCACTGAAACATTCCTAAGCCTTTTATTGGGAAAATGGAGGTTGTGTAACAAACACGATTGGCTCCCTTCATCTGATTCATTCAGTTGCAGTTTCTCATTCATTGTTCTTATTTTCCCTTTGCTTGCCGTAGTATACGTTTTCTTTAAGGAAAATCCGGATTAGCTACGGTTCACATGAAATTTATTTATCCAGAACATACAAAGAAGTTTTACTTAAACAATCCGTTCAGTGAGTGGAACATGCACAGAACTCGTGGGAAAGCGGGTTTTAATACGTACATTATAGCAATAGTCAATAAAATAGGATGCATAAAACTGTACCGACAGTTTTTAACAAACTGTAGGAAACACAGCACCCTAATTAAAGTTTTCGTTAACGGAATGATCTTAGGAATTTTATATTTGTGGGAACCTGTAAAATGCCTTCCAAATGCTATGTTAATGTCATTTTCCCTAGCGTTCTAGATATAAAGTTGCAAATGAAAACTCACGCCGCACCACACATGGCCCGAGCCCGGCTTAAGCGAGCAAATGTATTTTATTTTGTTTATTGCTTTCCACAAATTTCTTTACAAAAGTGTATTCAACCAGTGAATTTAAACTTTCTCTGTACACTTCCTCCATTTCCTTACTCATTCATGCTCGTGTAGCACGTTTCATCTTCATAATTCATTCCTTCTTCACTCGCAGGTTATAACCATTCTTGAGAAAGAATGTTTTAAGCTTAAGAAAGTGGAAAATGTTATTCCCACTATGAATTATATAACAGGTCAAGTTGTGTCAAGTAGTTTGTGCCCATCATCCACATTGCATTATGTATATTCATGCATTTAACATTTTACTTTTATTGGGATTAACTCACAGTCAGACAAACAAAATAACTTTCTTCAGATTATGCCAAACGGTTCAAACTACAGGGTATTTACGTATCCACATCCAAGGCCTAAATAAGAAGTCACACAAGCATAATAAATACAATATTTATTTACCCTCTTTTTTGCATCAAAGTAAAAACCTGTTTGCCAAACAAATCGAATGAATATTACTCAAGGTTGAGTTGTAAGAGAAAGTTGATGGTTGTTCTCAAAATATAGCTTTACCGACATATTATTACATTATTGGAATACTTACCGTACGATCAGACTTGTTCTAGCTGCCACACACCAGTTGTAGACAGCTCAATGTGATGATAAGACGAACAATCTTTACTTTTTTTGCTCCAGAAAATTGAGGCTCGAACAAGCCGGATTTGTTGGAAAGGAAATGAAGGGAAAAGAAAAATAATGGTCCAAGGTTAAAGGGGAAACACAATTTATGTATAATAACAGCTTCACATACATAGATCATAGAATCAGTGCCTACCTTATGTACGACGACGGATCTTTTCTACCATATCATGCAAGTCTATGTGAAATTATCCTGGTTCCTAGAAGAGAAAAGGAAATCTTGTGACGTTGTTGTACAAAACGGTTGCCTGTAGGGAAATAAAGAGTACCTTGGCCTTGTCTGAATTCACAATTAGCCAACCATTCATCCAGACATTTCCACAAGACATACCAAGGTCCGTGCAAAACTTTCAGAAAAGAAACACAAAAATGTTAGAGAGGTGAATATCGGAATCTCTGGATTTTTGATACATTTTTTTTCTTGATGATACATTGACTGAAAAAAATAAGTATGAGATGAAGAATAGCTGCTTTCATCATGACATGCACCTAAGAATAATATGGAGCACAGTTGGCTCCACTCGGGCACGGCATGTCTTTTTATTGACATTATTGGTACATGGAATGTGAGATGAATGCAATCAGAGGTATTTGTTAAAGTATCCATATCCCTTTTCTAGTATCCACTCACATCTCTTTGTGTTGGTATAGGTAGTTAGTACTTTAGTCTTTATGCATATTACATTTAGTGGATACTTGAGAAAAGAAGATCTACCTCTTATATTCCAAGTTACTTTGATGATGATCTCCTCGCTTCCGCTGCTTCTGTTCCCACTCCCATTTGTACTCTTTCCTGTACTTCAATTTTGTCTAATGCAAGCTGGAGGCGTAGCTTAATGCTATAATGTTATGCTAAGCTATTGAGTACTTATAAATATAAAAGTGTGTTTGCATTTGACTACATACATAGTAGTAGGGTAGTACTTTGTAGACATTTCATCATCATCATTTTCATCTCCAATGTACTCCCGCATTTTCCGAATATTAAGTCGACCTTTATTTACTCAAGAACAAGCTTCTCTGCAACTGAAATTCCTCTTTTTGGATAAAGTAGCGTAACTGAGAAGCCCATCATGGCACCGTTGTCGTCGTCGCCATCATCATCATAATCGTCGTCATCTTTCATCTTCATCAGCATTCAAGTGGAAACATGCTCTTTTCCGCTTACACTCCACTCATGTTCCTACTACCACTTCTTTCCATCAAGAAGGAAAACAAAAGAAAGAAAAAGAGAAAATGAATATATTGGTGTGTGGGTAGGTACTAGATAAAAATCAGCAGAGTGTGAACTGCACCCTGCAATTTGAATGATTGTTCTCGCGTGAAGCAATTCCTAATTACTTCTTTGATGATGATAATGACCAAATCGCCAGAAGCAGAAGTAATTTTTCTAACATGTATCCGAGTGCTCTTACTTTGTTCACGTGAAAAAAGTAACAGAGATTTCCACTTTTCACTGGATGGAAAATGTTCATGGGTAAAGGTCGCACTAGATCAAAACCAATTTCAATACTCGACAAGTCCCTCGTCAAGTGGAATTGCAAGACCTTCTTCAAGAGAACTCATTTTCTCAAGTTCAGTTCGCATGTCGGAAATATAAATTTAACAAAAACTGTGCAGGCACCACTAAAAGCATAAGGTTTTTAATAAAAATGACAAATATCAAATATTCGATCGAAATATTATTATTGGCGGTTATAAAACTTCAATGATGACTGAAAGTTCAACTTGTTGTAGTAGCACTTGTACGTTTGTGGAGACGTAATTTGAAATGACTTTCGAATTGAAATTTGTTTTTTCTTCTTCAGAAATCAGAGCAACTTGTGATTGGAATTTCCTACGTAATATATAATTTACAGTCTAAAAATACTAGAGACAGGTATTATATCATCAAAATGTCGCGAGTCAACTAGATACAAAACAAGTCAGAGTAAAAATTATCTTGCTCACTTTTCCAAACAGTTCCATTTAATTTTCAATATACTATATATACTGTGTACATTTCTCTACTCGGGTTACTCCAAGCATTCGGATAAATTTAATGTTTCTTCAAATAAACATGCTTTATAATAATATAAATCTCATCATCATGAAACTTGAACCGAACCTAATGTTGAATTATTTGTTGAATTCAGGCAACTTGTAGTAAATAGAAAGATTTACTAGTGTGTATAATAAGGTTTAGGTTCCAGGAAACGCATTGACAGCAGAATAGTAAATGCCTACCTATACACATATTACATTTTTCACATTTTAAAAATATGATAACATATCAAAAAATTTATCTTTTGAATTCGTTTCATACAATTGCAGTCCGTTTATATTTCAACCTGGAGGTGGTTATGCAGCGTTACTTATGTCATGATTTTTTATGAAATGACGCGCTTCGTCTCAATCATGTTGTATTTATACAAAAGTTTCATACAATTTTGTTTCCATTCACTTTTCCTTTTCTTGGTATCCTGGCCTTCAGTATAGTTTGTTCTGTTGATCCTTGCTTATTTTTACCACTGGCGTAACCCAACTCTCAACAAAATAGTTTTTTCCATTTATGGATTCACCGAAAATGCTCCAACAACATGCTGTAATGGATAATACTAAATATATTATTCACAAGTAAACTATATGTACCAATACAGGATGAAACCGAGAAATTGTTGCTTTATTTGCCTATTTATGTTGTACTATTGACACTGGGTATAGAATTCGAATTATGCTCTGCTGTCGATACAGAAAGCAGTAACAAAGTAACCTAACAAGTACGTACCTTTTTTGATTAAATTTTCCAAAAAAATCCTCTGAACTCTGAATTGTAAGAAAACCGGATGCTGTTTTACGTGAGTATAACTTATTTCTTCTGTAGGATGAATGTTTCAAAGATGAAATTAATGAAATTGATTAATGAATAGTACACTTTAGATTTCTGTTCAATGGCAAATTGGCTTTCTGTCTTATTTGGAAGGAAGGATTGTTTATTTGTTTTAGCATCTTTCTATTTGTTTACTTCTTTTACTTCCTAATGTGATGATATAATTGGCACATAAGGTCACACTGATCAGAATCGGCATCCCATGGCTTTCTGATTCCAGCCATTATACATACTGTATTTTCTGTTTTATTGTGGGACGCATTTAGGTTAGATGGAGAGGCACACTATAAAAGTCTAGACCAAAACTATTTATGATTAGATTAGGCTTTTGGAGAAGGTAGAAATGTTGTAAGACCTTGGAACTTTCAAATCAAAACAAGCAAAACAATAATATGTCTAACTTACATACATACATCCACAAACAACCCAGACAAAATATGCTTAGAATATTAATCCATTTGGCTAAAATCACTGTCGTGTGAATGCGTATCTGGCAAGTGCAACAGTATAAAATACGTTAGCTCTAAATAACCTGCAAGTTCGAAATTTAAACAAAATTATTCAATAGCTTCTATTTGTAGTGGCAAGCACCGTTGAGACGAAAATCTGAAAAAGTTGTAACTTGTCTCAGAATCTCAAAATCTAGTTGATGTTGTAAACTAAAAGTATGTAATTCTAATTCAAAGAAAGTATGACAGTTAAACAAGATTTCATTTGAATGGGAATTTAAACAAGTTCTTGAAATGCGTAGGTGTTCTATACTTATCAATATTATTTAATTGACTATACATATATTTTTATATGCATAGCACAATGAATTAACAAACTTTCACTGTCTACCATTTCACATGAGACAACCTAAAGTTTTTGTTTCGGTTTTCATTCACGATCATGTCATGAATCTGTTTACAAGAGAGATTACTGTTTGTTAATATACTTTTATATGTTGTACATAGCATCTATTATATTTTCTCTGGAAGACCAATAGGCTTTCACCGACCGTCTGTCTGGTACGCCATCCAGGTCTCTTGAAATGGCTTAACTGCATGATTTCTTGTTATGTAAGTGATGGTGTCTCAATGCCCAGCTTAAAACTTATTACAATTTCCAGTGTAATCGGTTCATCGCAAAAGAAACAGAAAGGTGAAGGGAAATTAATTTTTCACCAAACGTATTTCTGTAGGATTTGTGTCTTTCAGGGATTTGACCAAATAGATCCAATCCACTCCCAAAGAGGATGGAGTGCAGAGGTCAAGTATAATAAATTGTTCTTTCGAAAGCAATTCTTTATCATTAGGGAGAAAATTCTTCTGACTTCTGACTCTTTTGTTAAGCACATACTCGCTAAAATCCAGCCAATTGAGTTACAACGAAATTATGATAATAGTAAGTTAGCATTTGAGAATTGAGCGGTTCTGTAGTATTTTCATTCAGTTCTCGGTGAACTGTACAAAACAGCAGTATGAAATTGCATACCTAGTCTCTCTGAAAGCACTATAATTATCAAAATCATTAAAACTATCAAGTCTTTGAAGTAATATATGTCTGTATATGTAAATACTGCCATAAAAGAATTGAGCTGAAGTGCTAATTACTTTAGACTTAAAAAGTATACCAGCAACATAGGTACATTCATTACCAAGTCTCATGGTTTCTCAAACGGGAGATATCTACTTTTACAGTAAAGGGAAAAGCATAGAGAGGCGATCAAAGTAGTAATTTTCACAAACGCAGTGTGTAGACAACAAAGAGATAGAATTCCAACAGACAAGTGCATGTGCTCATCATTATCTCTTTACATTACCGTGATCATCTTCCAGATGCATGTACTTTCACCATTTTCATTTTGTGCAGACGAGCGAGCAGGGAGCTTACTGAAATCATGAAAAGAGAAGTGCTGTACTGAATCGATTTTAACTGACAGCGTATTTCATCTCGTCGTAAACTTAAGTACATGTTGTATTTTGAATGAATTCCAATATAAATCCTGTATAAACCAGTTAGCTTACTACTACTACAATATAGATGATCAAGTTTCCAGCATTACATAAAATAAAATAGATCTCCCAATTTCGAGAGTAACCACTGCACTATACTAGATTATCAATGTTTCGTTTCAAACTGAAGATACACAAGTTCGAGCAAGCAAAACAAGACAAGAATCGAGTGTCCGTTTTCTCAAGTTTCCGTGGGCATGTTATACAAACAAAGGTTTTACAAATAATTTGGAATAAACTTGTATCCCACTTTTACCTCTTGGGGCAAAGTATGCGTAGGTGGACGATCAATATTCCCATATATAAACATTTATTATATATGTATCTGAAAGCAAGTTTGGGAAAAGTCCATAATATATAAATGAGAAATATGTGAATTGATTCTGCGTGTCCACTTTTTTCTTTTATAAGTATATCTACTTGGCTGAAAGTCAGCCACAGTAACATTAATGACGAAATTGTAAGGTTTCAAAAAATGGATACGACGGCTTCAGAGTTCAAGACAGACAGACGAAACGTGTAATCGAATGAATATGCGATAGTAATCTGTGGAAATAACCGAGAGTGGTATACAATCAAGCAGCATTGTCTTTATATGAAAACTGAAAGTGAGGAGACACCGTTTTCATTCACTTTGTTACGTAAATCTACATTTTCGTTCTTTCAACTTTGGCTGCAAATATTACTTTGCTGTGATGTACTGTTATATAGGCAGTTCAGACAGTTGTAGCATTCTCAATACCTACATCTCATTCTAAACTTATTCCAAAACTACTATTCAAACTTTCACTTCCTTCAGAAAGGTTGTTGGCTGATGGGACTTATTTTCCTGTTCAATAAGTAAGCCAAGTCGTCTGGTCTATCGCTCTGCACGCATTGTTGGATACAAAAATGTAACACTGGTTCTTCTCCCAGAAACAAATAGGATCAGTTGCGTTTGAAACGTTGAGAAATCCATGAGTCACTTGAATCCCTATATGTTCCTGCTAAATACCTTTACTATCGTCAAGTATCGGGATGTTTGCAAACAAAGGAGATTGAGATCAGTTTTCATGATGAAAATATGTGGTTATTCATATGAAGCAGCATTTAAAAATGGTAAAGGGCCGAATTGAATTACGTATATACATAATGTATGATCATCGTTCAAAATAGGACAACAAGGTTTTATTCTTGGCTATGGTTAATAAAAAGTATACATATATAACATTATGATCGTCATCACAGTAAACTAGATTTGAAGTGAAGTGGGTTACGTAGTATCAAAAGTCCTATTTCCGCACACAATAAAAGTATCCGAGTGGGTGGTATATTATGTTGTATACAGTGCTCTTCAAAAACCTACTTTCTGTTTGCTGTCACTACTGACTGAATCCGATGGAATGAAGACAAGAGGTTCCTTTCAAAAAAGATGATGAAAAACAAGCAGGATATAAGTACACATGATTGTTTCTCCTGGTAAAAAAGCTTTTACGCACTCTGCTGGATTTGATGATGTTGAGAAATCAGAAGACTGTACCAGAAGAGGAAATCGATATTAAACTTGGGATTGCAAAATACACACAGAAAAAATCTCTTGCAGGAGTATACATAATATAGTCATATAATGTGCAAGTAGATGTTTTTTTTTGTTTTAGAAAGCTTCAGATGAAGAGCCTTGTCTGCTTCCAAAGGCGGATCTTTTCGTGGTGGAATTACTGGTGGAGCCATTGCTGCTAGACCTGTTCATGGCAAATATTCCCCCAGAAGAGCCAGTGACATCTCCATCCACCGAATTCTCCTTGTCAGCAGGACCTCCGGCACTACTGGTCCATTGATGAGCCAAATAGAAGAATGACTCTTCTATGCCACAGTTCTCCTTCTAAAAAGCCATAATATGTGCCATTATAATAGTAGCATATAAAGAGAAGATGAATTGGTGAAATATAAAATGTTGGAAACAATAATTCAGCAGAAAAAAAATCCATTAAAAATGATATCTCTTCTGGTGGTGGTAGAATGAGATGAGTGTTTTTGCATTGTACTACTACTATGCTTACCGCAGAGCACTCGAAATACTGAAGACCATGCTGAGAGGCAAAATCCTGAGCTGCCTTCGGACTGATCACACGCTGATCCTTCAGATCTGTTTTGGAACCGATCAAAACACCGAGAAATGGCTGGTCTGTTCCACCGCTACGTTTGCTACCACCACCACCGCCGCCATTTCCACTTTGATCTCCAGAGCCATTCGAAGGAGCCACATGTTTTAGCTTTTGCATGCTTCCTTTTGCCAGGTTAAGCCAGTCCAGCGCCGATTCAAGGGCAGTACTTGAGGTGAGATCAAGAACTAGAGCTACTCCGTCAAGCCGATCCCACTGTCAATAAAGCGAAAAAGAGAGATGCTAAATAAAATGAAAGTGGACATTTTGGAATTTTTTATACATGTAATTTTGAGCTTCGCCCAAATGGAAAACCAGCTATCTGGAAAGTTAATGCGCATTGGAGATAAACGTGTGTGAAGGGTGTACCGGGAATAAAATATATTTCTTGGCTGCCGCTGCTTCGTTTACTGTCGTCACACACGTCATGCACATGACAAGAGGAGAAAGTATTGCTTATTTGGCAAAAGTAAAAAACTTTAAGCATAAATCATCATCCTACACACTACACTACTCCACGTGCTTCACGTACATATGCAAGCACACAATTTATGTCCGTATTTATCTTTTAGGCACGATAAGAAATACGTATTACCATAATATGCAGAGAACCTACTTACGTGAAAGTGTAACGAAGTCTAGAATGAAGACAGGAATGTTCCGTGAGAATTGTGAATTGTCATCAATAAACCTGATTTCCCTATTGAATTCCTTCACAACAGGCAGAAAATTGTACGATACAATAAGGAAAACGTATGCAAGAATAGCTATTAGTTTTGCCTTAGTACCCTATCGTCACCACCACGTCTGCTTTTTATTGAGGACAAAATAACAACCTGCCGGAATGAAAATATCTTTCTTATATAATACGGGTACGTTCACTAGAGACGATATTTCAATTTTATATGGTGGACATTCATCAAGGTTGCATAAATAAATTTTTAAATTTGTACGTGACAGCAACAGAAATAGAACGTGTACGGTACACTTTCCCATTTGGTGATAAACTTACGTAATGTGGAAGTAGCTCTTTGTAGAGAGGCTTGCCCGCAGAGTCCACGAGTACAAGATTAATCCGTGGTTCGAGATCCTCAGGACCAGAAGAGATGCTATTACTGCTTGGTGGCTCCCCTCCATCTCCTCCTGGGCGACTACTAGGTAACTTTATGCTTTTTGCGTAGATTGACACTCCCGTGGTCTACAGAGAAATGAAATAAATATAAATCAAGTTATCTACAGCAACACAAAAGAAATGGGTGGAGAGCAAAGGATTTTTGTTTGTTTTCTGCAAAGATAGTTTCGAACAAAACGGAAAATGTGAGTGGACGGTGAGCGAGACAGGCGCAATCAGTTTAATTACGTTATTTACGACTGGATTATAAAATAATGAGATTATTTCCCTGATTACTTGCGCGAATATAATTTATTGCTCGATTGTCTATGACAGAATTGTCTTGTACGTGCTGTACCATATGATAATTCCTCGAAAAATTATAGCCCTCCGATGTGAACGCATTGCAAATTGCTGTTTTCCCCGACGTGGAATCACCTACACAAGAGAGAGAAAAAAGTTATATGTACAGAATATAATAAATCATTTGGAGAAAATACGTCCACTTTAGCAAAATGGCCTATATATGCTCAAATTGCTCATGTGTACTTTTGACTTTATTCATTTTATTCCATTTTATCCTTCTTACCGACAACGGCAATTTTCAGCATTTTTGGCAATGGCAAATGCCTCTGCTGATGATCCTTTTCCTTGTCCCTGTCACGTTCACTCCGCTCACGATGATGACTACTTGTATGACTAATACTGCTATTACTAGTCAACGGCTGCTGTTGCTGTGCTGGTAATACCTGCCGTTGTTCACCAGCAGCAGCAAATGATTCTCCTCCTTCTACCTGGAATCGATTTCCAGACGCGGCGAAAGGTGACCTACCGTCTGAACCGCCTCCACCACCAGTGCCTAAGCTCCCTCGACTTGCTTCCCTCACCATGAAAACTTCATGACTTGGTTGTTGTGCTCTGCTGCCACCTCCAACCCCATCATCTCCTCTTCCACCACCACCACCAGGTCTTGAAAGTATACCGTTAGAATTGGCATAATGTGCTAGAGGCTGGACTCCTCTTTCAGCACCGGGCACCATAGAACTACTACCTGAAATTCCGCCGCTTGCATCATTGAATGCTCTGCCAGCGTTTCGCATTGGAAATCCGCCAGTACCACCACCACCTCCGTAGTTATCCATTCTTAAAAACTAATGGCTCTATAAAGGAAAATGGCAAATAGGAATTGACAAATTGATTGACGTCAGGCTATAAAATCAACCCTAATTTTGCTCTATTTGACTTTTCTGAGCTTCTCTACTTATTCGTTCAAGGATTATTCCATATTATTATGCATGCTTGTTTTGTAAAGACAAATTTTTGCTTACAAAGGGACAAAATATCTGGTAAAAAATACAACACGAGTCTGTGTGGGTGGCCTGAATAAAGAAAGGCGTTCTTGCTTTGTGTTTATGTCACGTCACAAATTCCACCGGAGACGAACCAACAGTACAAAGATGGAAAAATTTTCCCTTTTGTCCAATGAAAGTAAAGGGATAAACCTGGATAAATGGATAAAGGCTGCTATTTTTTCTTGGTACCAGCTTACATATTTATCTACTCTATTTTGACAATGACACTAAAGAAGCTAGAAGTCCTTCTTATTGCAAGTTGTTATAGCCGCTTTTCCGTTGGGTTCTACATATCAGTAAATAACCATCAATATCGTAAACGAAATTGATAATGATGAGTAGGGAGCTTATCTATGGATCGATATTTTTTATCGTTTTGGTAATAACGAAATATTGTTTGTATTCTGACATGCCAACTTGCACAATTTACCCCTTTACGTAAACTAGAAAAGGTCAAACTTATTTGTCCCAATAATATCTAGTTCCCAACCAACGTAATTTGCTAAACAGTATGGTATCTAATGTCAGACTGGAATTTCAATAAACTGAAATCATTATTATCGCCAATGCAAACAAACTCGCGAAAGTGCGTGTTTGCTCTATGAAAGCATACATAGTTTGCTATAAGCAAACAATATGGAAACAGGAGGAAAGAGAAAGGACTTTACATAAACATGACTAGTATGACTTACTGGAAAAGCGGAGGAAACTAAACTGACTGGAAACTGCCACCTGTTTTTATTTTGTTATGCTGGAGGCTACCATGACAACAGTCAAAAGCATTGGTTATTATAAAGTACTTTCTTCCACTGTTCCGGATGATGATATGTAGAAGTGGAGGGGTTGCTTGTGCTGATGCAGAGTGCCAGTGCAACCCTCCCCTTCATCACAGGCATTGTTGTATGTTTCATAACGTACATTGAAAATTTGGTGTAACCAAATTACTGTCTGTAATCACTTCCAGTTAAATTTCTTGTTCAGTGTCTTTGGATAGTGTGTAATTTTTAGAAGCAGTAGTTTATAGAAATACCTCTATGGTACAATTATACTAGAATGGCGACCGAATCTTCAATAAGAGATGTTGATGGTAACACAACAATGGAGAGTATAATGAGTGGAGACAAGCGCCCATCAAAGGTGGGTGGACCTAGAAAGACTGGAAGTAAGCATGGAATTGGAGGAGCGTCTGCTAACAATCCATCCACATTTCTGATGACGGTCACGGGAAGAATTGAAAGTGCACAAATTTTCGGCGTAGATGATGTCTACTGCAAATACAACATTGCCTTTGGCAGTGACTGGAACATTACTTCGGTGGGTCTTTGTTTAAAGATCATTTGGTATAATAATATTACTGTATATTATAATAAGATAATTTAATTTTTGTTATTATAATGCCCAACAGGGATTGGAAGAAGGCATTTCGCAAATTACCATGAAAGATGAGGAAGGCCATTTTGTATGGAACTTTCCATTAGATGTGACCTTCAAAAGCTGTAATCCACACGGATGTAAGTTTCCTTTGTTGAATGTTCTGTATGAAGAAGAGAAACAACTTATTTTTATATAAAAACGGATGTTCCTACTGGTATTACCGTCATCATCATGAAATTAGTCTTGCTCATACTTCCGTTTCCGGTACAAAAATGGAATAGCTACAAATAGTGGTAGATAATCATCATGATCTCATCATCTTTTTTAATTATTTCATAATAATATTCCGCTTTCACTTTGAGAACCATAATAGAGGAAATAGTTAATAGTGATAATACTTGCTTTACTCCGGAAAGGAACAAATAGAACAACAGGAACTTCCCTGTCAGGAAGGCTTATATTTCCCTTGGGGATGTATTACGTATACGATACATACATACATACATACCTAAGTAAATGGAACTGCGTACATCTATAGATAAATTACTAATTACATTCAAGGTTTAAGGGGAAATCATTGCTTCAGGCAACCTGAAAGAATTTCATGTTGTAATACGCATAGCGTAAATAATATCGTTAATTATTAAGATGTACCATTCAGCAAATGTATCCCTTTGAGTCAAGTCTTGAAAATCACTGTGTGCACCGCCTGTGATTTTTGTCTGTAATAACGGCTGGCAAATCTTTTGAATCTTTCATATAATTACATACCATCTTTCTATTTATAAGAAAATAACTATTATTTGCTTATCTGCGTAGCAAATCATATATCCCCAGAGGTGAAGTAACATATCCACCTCATAAGAATCTTCAAATTTCCAATCTTGACTGTCCTTGCTCTTCGTCCGGCGCCTCTTCCTTACTCGTGTTTATATTCACGTTTGTTGTGAATGTTATTTCTATTTAAATTTTCAAGGCATTTCGGCAATTTCTTAGGAATACAACAGAATATGTTACGGAAATATGTTGTCAGTGTCAGTGATGAAAATAGAACAATTCAATGAAAAAAGCTGAGGGGGTCCACATGGCTGGGAAACTTGAGACAGAGAATGTTGTTTTATTGTATCAAAAGGAAAAATAATGAATGCAGAGATCATCTTTGTTTTTTTATACTGAAAATGCGCAAGACGCTCCCAAGTGTAAAGTTACAAAAGTCTTTCGTAGAATCTCTTTTATACATTTCTACTTTATTCATTAACTTTGTTCATTAAATAATTTTATTTAGGGCCTCAGCTCGTAATCAGCGTATACGGTTCCGACTTTTTGGGAAATCATGTGGCCCGTGGGTACGGATCCACACATTTGCCAACTTGTCACGGATCTTACGTCAAAACGTAAGCCAAAATGAAACACGCAACCTAATTAACAATCTTCATGGAACAAAATTTACTAATCAAATTGGCAATTTTGTATACCCATTTTATTTTAAACGATATATAGCATTCCCCTCTTTGTGCCAGAATCCAGTTCACTTCTCCAGAAGATTTCTGCCTGGTTGATGGGAAGACAACCAGAATTTGTGGATCCAAAACTATTGGCTCAAAGCGAAGGACGACAAGGTTGAGTGAACATAACACTAATTATTGTCAGTTGTAGTAATTAAGCTTATAGTTCATGAAGAAACTCTGTGCAGAAATCGGGTGTTCTTAAAACATAAATGTTATTTGTTTTGTTCCCAGTGGTCCGGGTTCAGAGTAATGGCCATGTTGTAGTCAAGTTTGAAGTGGTTATCAAAGACATGAAAAAGCTGGGCTTTGTAACATCACAGAAGGTAATCCGGGAGGAAAGCTGAATGAAATTAAACTGGCAAGACACAAATCAAAACATACTCTACTCTAATTGAACAACAGCATTCAAACCACGAAAGAAAGCCTGCCCTACTAAGCCATTCATTGTGTTCAAACAAACAAAAAATCTATTTCAATTTTGTTTAGCCAACCATTTATATATTCATATAGGATGATATCTAAGTGCATATATACTTAAGTTTTTATTACAAGTAATAAAATGTCCATGTTTACAATACTTTGGATTTGCATTAACTAAGCTTGTAAAAGTTGGAGAGTGCAATGAGCATGTCATTCCAGTTAAGTGATCATAAAGGAAGAAGAAAAACTCAATCGGAGCTGGTTAGCCGGTGACGTCTTTTCTTCTGCTCTGGTGGTGCTGATGATGATCATAATGGCATGGCAGGATAAAATTCCAAACGCATACAACATAATATTATATCCTTGACGCATTCTAGCAAGCACCATAAATGCCTTTCTCAATAAAAATTCTTTTTAAGATTTTTTTGTTTTTTAAATTTAAAGAGACGTTGTGACATCAACATCCTTTCATCTTCATTTCTTACCCTTTCTTGTAGTTTCTTTTAGCCAGATGTGCCGTTTGCTACTTGGGAAAGCCACTGCGTAGTCAGCCATGAAATCAAAGGCATACCCACAGACATGGTAGGTATGTAAATTTCGTTACGTGTGCATTTTTGTAGTTTTAACAGCTGCCTCTTTAACTGGTCGTTTTATTAGGCAATTTCATCAATTTCTCTTGTAGATTGTGTTGTAAAATGAGAGAAACAAAATTGATGACAAAGTTGTTTTCAAGGAAGAGCGTGTATAGGTAGGTAGCTAATTTTAAGAAATAGTGTGATGGTGGGTGTATGTAGCATAGTTTATAGTTTTAGGCTTCACCACTCATTTTTTACGACAAAAACTATACATTATTATGATAGGATGATAGCCGTCTCATTTCACCATTTTCCCAAGAGATGAGAATCCAAACTGCTGGCTTTCCTACAAAGTCGACGAGAGAAGTGTCTCCAGAGATTTCCACCTTGAGAAATAGTGTGATAAATAAAATAATATTATACATCTTCCATGCATCATGCATCCAACACAAACATTTTATGAGACCGGGGTGTGATCACTTTACTGATGACGATAGTGCCATATTCTGCTACTACTTTGTTTCACAAGTGTATACACTTAAGATTCAAAGTTTCCCCATAAGCTCCACTTGGATGGGAGAATCTACTTGACTTCTGAAGGTTGCAGAAGTGAAAAAACGTGACATGACTGTTCAAAGAGGTTTGCAGTCTGCAGTGATGTTAGATAGGTGCAACTTGGCAAAGTAAAAATATTAATTTTTTCTGGACTAATATTGACACTAAAAAGCAGAATGATATAATATCTGTCTTTGTATGTCTGTGTGGGACGGGAGACGGTAGTGGTGGAGCTTGTAAGATCCTCTTCATCAAAATCATCGTCATCTGCTACAACTTTTCATATTGCAAATTAAAGTTGTGAGAGTAACATGTACGCACTATAATTAAATGAAAACGAGACGATGAAACAGTCATACTTCGTGTCATGTTCCCTTTTATTTTATCATTTTCTCTTCATCATGATCCTTCATTTTCTCCCTTACTCTAATTTCATTCTGCGTGGGATTCTGTTCGTTCGTTAGTTAACCTTGCCCCTACTCTTGGTTCTAACTTCCTGCTCGTGGACGGAAAGTAGTTGCAGTGGCAAGTGTGGCAGGCAGAACAGTTTAATAACATGAATAAAGTATGAGAGAAGTGCTTAGCGCAAAGGCACATTTTCGTTTGACTTTCCCTTTCTCCCCCTCCGCGCCCAATTATAATTCAGAGAACCACACAAATCTGCAGCACTCTTCAATAAGTACGTCTGCTACCACCTCCACCTACACTAGGATATAAAAACAAGCTAAACATGCCTTGTTCCTTTTTTAGTATTTGCAAAAACTTGTATTTATATAAAATATGAGCAACACAATATAACTACTTGTCTACTATAACTAATAATAAGTTATTACTACAAATGGAAAAATGCAGATAGGTGGAAAGCTGTAAGTTAAAAGCTATGTATAGCCGCACGCAATTAGTTTTACTATAGTGCTAACCCTGCGGTTTATGTGAAGAGTGAAATGTTGAAATGTGTGCACGCTTTTATATTTACCGGAGAAGTATGTATAATGCTGTAAAAGTGGAAAGAAAATGTAAATGTACGTGTTTGTAGTCTAAAGTTTTTCAAAAGTTTATTTTATGATGATAGTAGTGATGGGAGGGAACAACGGATTATTACTTTATGATGAGTAAAAGTGGTGGTTACATAAAATCCTGTATTCGATGAAAATGGCCTCCGAAACAATAAATTCGTATAGTTCGGGTTATATAGAGTAAGAACTGCGTCAGAGATTAAGAGATTACCATTAAAGCAAAATGGAATAAAGGAAGTAAAAAAGCATTATTCCTCCGACAAGAATAACTAAGCTTTAAGCACAGTTTACGGATTGTAATTAATAGCAGGTTGTTGAAGTAGAAAATGTTGCTCTTTTGCCGATTCAAAAGGAGTTGCGTTACAGGATAATATACATATAATAATATTTGCCTTTTTACGTGAATTGCTCAACATAAAATGGCTTTATGATAATATTGGGTTATTTTGCATAATCGACAACCCCTACAGTACCATATCGTACCTTATTATTGTTTTCTTGCCATTGTGAGTACCAAAATCTTTCGTCAACCGGTTTGAATAAAAGTTTACAGAATTTTTACAATGTGTTAATTTATGCCAACGCCTGTAAAATTAAATAGCTCTTTCAACGGTTGTGCTGCACAGTGGACCTATGCAATGCATATAAAATGTATTCTTTCTATCAACTACTATTTAAACTTATTAAGCATACATATCTGTCCGTTGTTTCCTGCTTGTGATTTTCCAAATAACGAACATAAAATTAAATCTTTCTATTTATCTGTCAGTTACACAAATATTGAATATTTGATTCTTGAATCTTGGGGGAGTTGTTCAGTTTGTCATTGTCAACGTTGTCATTTTTTAAATGACACCGGATGTCCTCTACTGATTATGTCTATGATCATCAGACACATTTATCATCAAACCAATCAATTTTTATGCTACTGGGTATGTACATAGATTATAATAATTTCATTCTACAGAGAACTATTTTGGATTAAACGTTCACCTTTTTCACAGCGTTACGGCACAACGATTATTATTATAGCTTGCTGGATGAGTGGGCATATGGATTGTATCAATAAAACTGAATGCGAATACATTCATTTTTCTTATACGAATGTCGTTTACTGTCGATGTGTTTATTACATGTTGCTCTTGTCCTTTTTCAAGGGAAGGATTTTGTTTTTGAAGAAAGTGCTCTCTATTAAATCCATTGAGATGCAATAATTCAAAATCAACAAGGATTGTTGATTTCCAAACGTATAAACATTTCAAAATATACGACCCTGTTAACTAACTTGGTTTCTTCTTCAACTCTTTATTAATATTGCCAACTTATTTGACTTTTATCCAAATATCCTTGGGAAATAAAAATACACTCCCCCTTTGCTCACATTTTCAAATATGAACCAGTCTGGTTTATTGTGTGTGGGCTGTTTCGCAAGCATGATAATAGCTTATAGGCACACACAGTAAAATCCGCACCGTATTCAAAACACGGTGATAATGATGGCAAACATTATTAAATTGCAGTGAGGATTTATGAGATGAGTGGAAATAGAAGTGGGGAGAATCCAGTGGATCCCATGAACATACAAAGTTCAACATAAGCCACTAAAAACATCACCAACATCATCACTGATCCCTCTAAATCCTAACACTCATCATTATCATCATCAGTCTGAATTAGATCAAATCCATATAGCTGCATGCATGCTGCTCCTATCTATAAGGCGTCGCTCGTTAATGTCAATTGGCCACCAGCAGCATCAGCATTAAACCAGCCATCAGCTCGTAGTCAGCTCTCACTCTGCTTCCTAATGATGGACCATACAAACTTCATAAAAAATTCAAATGAACACAAGCATATATACTCGTGTATTGGCAATTTGAATAATATAATATTTATTTATTATCCAATGTTGGCATTTACAAAGTCGGCACTTCACAGCTTAGTCTATACTTCCTCTGGGCCGGTTTTTTGTCAGTGGATTTAATGATGCATAAACAAACTGGTGGTTTATGGATGTATGTGAATGTGTCTATATGATGATGTGGTTACGTTAAACCGAGAACAAAATATTGGGGAAGTGATGAGGATGCTGGTTGTTCGGATTGTTCGTCACAACGTCATCTCTTCAGCATTCAGCAGCATAGCAGTGGAAAAGAATTTCTCCGGAAAATATTTATGAGAATTTGCATGTTGATGACTGGTGATGTAAATGAAAGTGGGAAAAACTTAATGAAGTTTTTGATGCACTATGATGATATACAAGGACATCGTAATTTCGTGTTTTCCAATGTGCACTGCAGGAAAAGGATATATATTTCTCATTTCTTCTTTGCCTTTTTGATCTGCATTTGATGCCACATTTGCATGCATATTGCATTCCTGATTATTACGTGTTTTATTGCTAAAAATAGCAAAAGTAAAAAAAATAATAGTTCTCCGAGACTGTGATCATTACAAGGATTTTTAACAAAAAAACAAACGTGCCTTACCACCTACTCACAAATTCTATATATCTAGTACACAGATCAAAAAATGGAGTTGAGTGAAATCCAATGAAATGAGCCGACACACTGGCAAAATTTTGCCTACTTTATTTATTTGCCCTCTCTCTCTCTCTCTCTCTCTCTGTGGGATGCAAAACCTTCATTTTTACAGAGAAAAAAACTCATGCGTCTGGAATACGTAAAATACATCGTTTTAAGTAAAGCTGAGCAAAGGACGACTACTTAACAATACAAAAATCCAAAGAAGAAACGTGAGAAAAACCGCATCCTTTATGAAAATTAACCGGTTCCGTTGAAGAAAGGTTTACACAACTATTAATTATTTGATCATGTTTTAAGAGCAGCGCTTCTAAACAGCTTGTCAGAGAATGACATGATATGATAAGCTAGCAAGCTTCTTAAATACTCTATTAGCCATTGTGAATGTGAATCCTTTATAGTTTGCAAAATATTGAAGAAGCTAAAAGCTTCAAGACTAACCATCACCGCCACACGGTTACATCGCTCTGTGCAAATATGCCTGCCTACGTTTTCTCCCTTTCTCCTGCTCCCTTCATTCACTACTTAATGCCATTCTATGATACCATGCACAGCAAACACAGGGTATATGCAGAAAATCCAACAGACTAAGAGTCTGGTCTGCTGCTTGGCATATTCTACGATGAAACATTGGATGTTTTTTGTCAAGAGAGAGAGAGATACGAGGATACTAGACGTTTTGCAGTGTGGAGCAGGCTGCTCAGTCACAGAGTATCCAGCTCTCAGCCAGCAACAAAACCGTCTCACATTTTCACTTACTCCTACAACCGCCACAGCTCCTATTATTCAACTCGTTCGTATTTCTCCTTTCTCTCTCATTTTTTTTACTCACAAAAGAGAAAGCAGAATAAAAGACACCTATAGATATACTTTCACAACGAGAGAAAATCGTACCTACAAGCTAGCTCCGTCGTCAACAGTTCTGATTTTCTTACTTGTCACGCAAACAAAAAATATCCGAGAGTATACACTCATACAAATTTTTTCTCGCGTAATTCAATCATACGATGATCCCAGTGAACAAAATGATTCGTTTCTCCATTCTCTAAATTTATCTTTATTCTCTGCTTCAACTATCTCTCCTCACTGGAAATAAAATAAATAAAAATCTCATAAATAAAATATTCGCATTCTTTTCCACATCCCATTGTGTCTTTGTATTCGTGTTGTCGCTGTGAAATTAGATAGAAAAGCAGACATCACTAGCTCAACATTATTGTTGTAGCAGTTTTCAAGTTTCAGAGTGTGTGACAATAAACAGCAGTGTACAGTGAACAGCGAGAGAAGCAGGATGATGGGAACGAAATAAAATGAAAATGAAACCAGGGAGCTGTAGTAAGTCCTTCTACTAACCTATTTCTTTCCGCATCTTTGCAGAAAAGGCGGTGTAAAGACGTATATACAGATTGTTTGTTTGTTTTGTGGTGATGTGAAGGTTCTTTTTCACTGACTTGTCCTGAGTCTTGAGTGACACAATACACTAGACGGTAATAGAAAAAAGAGAAACGGGATACGAAAAGGAGAGAAAACATCATTACAGCCCAACCAACTTCTTTGTAACAACAATAATTTTTTGTTGCGTTGATGTGAAATTAGACGTTACGAGGAAAATAAACAGAAAGTTAACATTGTTGAATACAACTTTTTTGGTCAATTTTGATGATAGTTATTAGTCTGTACTTAATGGTGTTTTTAAGTTGACCGACTGACCGAAGGACCATTATACATAGTACTATATACAGCACTACAAATGGTGAACTGATTGTATATTTTTCTTCTAAAATTGACTTTCAATTACGCACCAACTAAAAGTGTCCTCATTATCCGAATCTGTATATCATCACGTTTCCCTTCCCGGAAGGAGTTCGTCACTCTTAAAGAAAGTTCCATTATAACTTTGCTTGTTTACTTCGTAGTCAATAACCTTCCAATTGAAGAAAACTCTTTCAACCGTAAGCAACATTGTAAACAAGCTTTTTATATTTGCCTCACTTTGCCCCTTTGGCAGTTTCCTGTTGACTTTTTTGTGGTTGATGATATTGATGACGTGGGTGAGTGAGATGTTATGATCTTTTTCTAAATATAATGATGTGAAAATTTATTCGAAATGGTATATCTGCCAAATTAAAGGAAGCATCCGCTGTTGCGCCATTCACAATAACAATAATATCCTTGAAGCGTTTTTTTCTTGGCACAGAGAACAGAATAAATGAATAGAAAAAAGGAAAGAAAGTCAACAGAAGAGGGGAACAAATAGAAAAAAAATTTGCTGGTACCAAAAAAACCACCACCACTATTTACATAAGGAATCTCGTGTTTGCAGCGGGGTGGATATTATCATTCCCAATCATTGCATTATTATAATATCAGCATATACAAGTAAGATTTTCCATTTCTTTCAATCTTTTTTATTGTCATGCAAAATGCTTTCATTTTTCGTACATTTATCCTGTTATTGGATAGTTTTTCTAAAGCTTTTTAAAAAGATATCATTCCACTTTTTACTTATCCAATAAGCTTCATTTTCCCTATGCCACTTTCCATTTTTTTTCTTTTGTGCTTGCACGCAAAGGACCCTATAATGCTTGCTATAATAATATGCTCCATCACGCCAGCCAGTAAGCCTGATGTTTTTTACCCTGTCTAAATCGTTTTTCTGGGTAAAACAGACCTCCATAAATAAATATTTTGATAGCGTTTTTAATGCGTTGAAAGCATACATTGTTATTGCATTAGAGCCGTCCATGATCTGTTTCACAACCAAGGGATCTGAAACCAGTATGATTGTCCGCAAAATTGATACAAAATGTTTTCTCTTTTGCGAATTAGCGGCAGCTGTGAACAGGTCAGGAGTAATTTTGTATGGATATAGATCTCTTTCTAAGCAGCATTCATCGGTCATCATCAGTTTCACCGTTTCCATTGAAAAGGAAACCCTTTCTATCTAACAAGTAAAGTTAATTTAGAGTGACCGTAAGTAATTGCATGGTTGGTAGAGGTGATTACTAAGTTACCTACAAACAGCACAACTCCCAATAAATAGTCATTATGGTCATTATTACGAAAGGATCAACATGACGTATATATAATTATATGCCATGTTATTATTTTCTCCACTGTCCTGTAGTACAAGTGGTTGCGTAAGATTACTGCATTTGATCTCCTTCACGTTTGTCTGCATTATGTTGCAATTATAGGGACTAAAAGTGCTGCACAGTTCCAAAAACACTACAGAAATAATAATAATAACATTAACAAGAAAACAAACTCGACAAGTTGAACAGAAAAGCGTACTTACGTACACCCACTTTTTTCCAGTAATCTCCTCTTTTTTCCTATTTTCATCATGTACCACCATTGTACAGCCGAAAGGGACAAATGACAAAAACGATAAAGAAACAGATTTCGCTGAAAGAACAAACCATATTTGATATATTACTATTTTACCAAGTACCACGTTGCAACCAAGCTGACTATGTCCTTTTACTTGCACCCCTAAGGGGATACAAAAAATCCCCAAAAAACAAAGGGAATATGTTTTCTGGAATGTCCTCACGAAACCCACAAATTGTGCCAGCGCTTCTAGTATAAAAATCCCATTCTGTTTACTATACTAGACTCATTTCTTATATAAATCAGTAGTTGAATGCCTTGTAATAATGTACAATGACATGGATCCTTACTTCACCCTTCAATGCTCTTACTCCATTTCAATTATATCTTTAGTTTTCCAGAGAAATAACATTTTCTCATTTTTTTCCCAATTGAGCAAAATATCAACGAGAAAATATTGTTTTTCTATGAATTATTATTATTATTATTTTGCTATTCTTCCTCTTCTTATATCCCTCAGAACATTTAATCTCTAATGAAGCACTTGTAAGCCCTTTTCTATCAGATCCTATCACATCAGCTTCGGGATGAGCGTCATGTAGGAACAAAGAAATGAAATAAAAAAACGAAAGAGCACATACTCGCATCCCACATAAAACCAGAAGGAAAAAAGGTACATTTCATCTTATTACAGACGTTAGATTCTAATCTGGGAAAGCGCATAGGAAAACCGTACATGTTTCTTTTCTTAGAAAAGCAACGGGGGAAGCAAGATACAGTCGTTTTATAGTATAAATACGGGTATATAAAGTATTACGAAATGTACAATATCCTTTGAATTTTCTAAAGGGAAAAGTGTGTGGTAAACTACGCTGTGTACTTTCACTTTCTTCTCTCAAAAAAATAGAATAAAGGCTCCGTGATTTTGTTGTCCTTGTTGTGTGCCTGGTTTTTGGTTCCTCTTGTTCACTTTCTCTTTCTGATATGATTTGTTTGCCTAATATGCCTATATGAAAAGACTTGAGAGAAAAAAACAGAGTTTTTATGGTACCTCTTGTGAAGTATTCTTTACTGTGCTACGGTGAAATTTTTTGTTGCGTGTAATATTCTTAAAAAGAAGGAGAGAGAAACCTTACTACCACCAGTTTACAGCCCACACATGATGCACTGAATGGTGATGATAATGCAAAACATATGCATATGAGATTTGGTGATAAAGGTAGGCATTCACCACATGCAAATTGCAAACACGAACACTCAAAAAAGGGGGAAAATAAATACCAGGATGACGAACATGGTACATATAAAAGTGGTTTGCAAGATTTTTTGCTTGTTCAGGTGAAAACTGAAAAGAATGTACAGCCTGTGATGTACGTGCGTTATCAACTTTTTTTTCTTGAAAAAAGAATGTTCATCCGCTTCTTCCTTTTAAACTTAGAGTACCGTATTCACCTGCTTATTATTTTTGAAGATTTTTAAAGAATGGGGGAAGTAAATGTGGTCGCGGTTAAGCGGGCATTAGTAGGCACACATACAAGATAAGTTGAACAAGGAAAGGCTTTTTGCATAAAAAAGAAAAGAATATGAAATGAGGGAATTTGTTATTTAAAGAGAAGGTTGATTGTGTCTTTTGTAAGGTAAGAAAAAATTTCCTTTCATGGTGAGCACACAAAGAGACACGCGTGTTCATACTTACAAGTAGAAAACAAACATAAAAGGGTGGAAAAGAATGCACAAGTAGGAATTTTACAAAGAGATTAGTTTATGTGAAGTACACCAGGGAACTGAATTCACTATATATTTGTAATAGAGGGGTACTTGAATAATTCTAGGCATTCCCTTTGTACTACATTATTTTACTAAATATCACAACACATAGTGGATGATGTAAGCTAAGCTTTCTATACCCAAGCTTATCAATTTAATTAAAAATGAGTACAGAAATGTGACACGGAAATGAAGAAGCATAATTCATTAGCAAGCAGGAGACCGCCTTGTAACTAAACCGGCCTTTTATATCAAGCGATAAAGTACACTTTTTTAAGTTGTTTGTAACTTGTACCGCCATATAGGTAACGTAAGGGATATTGGGGAGAAAATTGTGAAAATCCTTTCGGATATTTTAACGCTGTATTTCCCTCAAGTATTTACCGCGGTGGAGCGCTTCCTCTTTCCGGATAGCCGGATAGAAATCAGGACTTCCCAAACTCAGCATGCCATAAAAACTAGTTAACTAATTTGTCCTTGAAATGGCACAAACTAAAGCTTATTAATTGATCTACATATTAACAAAGTACCTATTTAATTTGAACATTATCATTATATAGTGCGGGCATCGTTAAAGCAGTTTTAAAATAAATAGCAGTATGATTAAAGCAAAAAAATAAAATTTTAATATTTTTGAAACATTTTATAGATTAGGTACATAATAGGCTTTAAGTTGAGCTTTTATGGCATGTTACGTTTTAGAAGTCTTCTTTTCCACATTTATATACCTGAAAAATCCCTAATGCGGATAAAGGACAGTGGAAAATTTGCACTTTGTGAAAAGAAAAATAAGTATAAAAGCAGCTAAAAGGGAACAGGGAGAGTAAGAGGATTTTGGAACCCATTTCCTAAATACCTTCCAGGATTGTCGTATGACATGTTTTGTTTAATCGTTTTATGTGGGAACTGGATTAAATAATTATCGTTTACCCCGGTTTTAATTACGATTTATTCATTTGGTTTGATATTAATGTTACCTACAAAGAAGAACACAACCACAGATTCCAACAGCTTTGGAAGAGTTATATATTCCACATGAATGACAGTACACATTGAAACTGAGACTTCTTTTGAGGAGCTAAACTTGCCTTTGTATTAAGCAATTCTTTGTTATATAATACTCATATTTAATTTGGAACTGAATGGAGTAGCACAAACCTATACCACAGACTCCAATTATCCCTTTGACCTCTAATGTGAAGATGCTGTGAACTGAATATGTACACGTACAATGTAAAGATCGACGCAGCGAAACGGAATGAATGTATAAATGTTTTGCATTCTCATACAAAGTTAGCCTGTTTTTCTTCTTCTGGTCGACATGCCTGCCTGGCCTACAATATATTACAACGCATATACGTTTATAGGATTTTGATCGCAGCATACATCATCGTTGCTTTACTTTCGTTTCCTCAACAAAAATGATTTATGAGCTGCAAATTTGCTCCGCATTACTTTTTCATGAAAGCATAAAAGTTCACCGTAATACCAAGTGTAATAATATCCTATATATACCTCCAGAATTATATTTTTGCACTTCTTGAAAACAATGAGCTATCTCCCCTCACTGCACTGCACATAGCGCCTCGTGCAGGAAATTGCCCTTGTGCTTTGTTACACGGAGAAGCAATTTTTGTTTACGTCTTGCCTTGTGTTGATAATAAATCCAGTTTGTGTTGACAAGCAATACAAAGAAACGCTAAACAAGCGCGTATATCACCACCACCACCTTCTCATCTTCATGGTCTTCTTCATCATCACTATCATCATAATTTCGTAAAGCCATCATATGCCAAGGCCACAATAAAAACTTCAACTCAAGAAGACGAAAAACATCACAAAAAGAAAATCCATTGCCTATCCCAAGTTTCAGAGAAGATGAAAAATGGAGGCTTGTACTTCTCTCTTTATCTCTTCTACTCCATACACACACAGCGACACAACAAGAAAAGGAAAATGAACATAGTGAAATAGTTCCTTAGTGGAAACTAAAACCTATTTTACTTCCCTTTTTAGCCCGCTTTTGAATCTGCTTTGAGTACATCATAAAACCAGACAACAACAACGGCGCATATATGCTCGCTTGTGCTCTTTTCACCTTTTTGACTTGACTAATTTATTTATACAAAAAACTCAAAATGAAGTTGAAGAATAATGAAGAAAATGGGATTTCTTACGGGATATAATATATTTATGTAACATGTGTCACGTCTAAAAGCTGTTTTTATCCACATTTTATGGCAAAAAATTTAGCTCATCATTAAACCCTCCTTTAGACATCCATTTAGCTTTTACAGCTTTCTTATTCTTCACAAACCATAATCTTTAGAGGAGATGTAAATGAAAACATTATTCCAAAATGCTTTTAAATCGTAAACTGAGTGAGTATAAATTGATTGATTAAATAATGGTGCCTCTTGTTAAATTTTAAATGGAGAATTCTAAAATATGTACCAGCAGGAGTAATTGAAGGATCTTCGCTCTGGTATCTTCAGTCATGTGTTTCATCAGTAGTGGCTTGTAAAAACCTAATTTTTTATGAAGCTGTCAATAAAGGCCTTACAAAGACCATACAATTTTTAATGTCTCGATGCCTCTGGTTATTATTCTAGCATAAGAAAAGTGCAATCTTGCTATAGCTAGAATTCCTGTAGACATAAACGTAGACATGATTATGTCATAACATACAGTCGCTGAACGTGAAAGGCTAAAAGGAACATTGCTAATGCATTTTAGCTCAGAGCGATGTGCCATGCACACTTCCGTTTGATGATATTCTTGTTCTGGGAACTCCTTAGGAAATCTGTTTATGTAATTCTAGACAGGACGTTTTGCCGGTAATGATCTTTTTATGAATGACTTTGACTGTCGTCATTCCACATTTGTCGTTCTAAAGTTACGCAATTGACAGACGTACGTTTTAATTTTATTCCAGTAAATAGCATGGTACAGCTAAACTGGATTGAAGTTCGTTGCGTCATTGACATTCGTCTCAGGTTCAAAATGTGCCATTACAAAAGTTCAAGAAATACGCAATGACAATATTACTTCAAAACTTTTATAATATAGGCTCGTGTTCTATATTACAATGCTTGAAACGGCAAAACTTTCTTTATTCTTTTATCATCATGTATATTTTGACAAGGAAATCACAAAAACTTGTATTGGAGAAATTCGTTAACATTGACATCGACATGTAAGATTGACGTACATGAATTTGACATGTAATTGTAATATTTGCGATTACAAAACCTCCCTATGCAACTTTTGTACATGTTCATGCTATTTATACATACAGCCTTGACATTTAAATACTCAGTAATTACCAATTGTTCATATGTAGGCTATGTTTTTTTCCGCTACGCGCTGTTATATTATTATGTAGGTGTATGTTATTCAATGGTTTATTAAAGAAACGTGAAATAGTTTCATTTCATAGTCGACTGAGACACATGCCGGCCTAGAAACTGGAAATGAGGCTAGACAAAATGTGCACTTCAATCATGCCATGATATCTCCAGTACCAGCTTGGAAATGTACTCGTGTTTGAGAAAGAAATTCCTTATTTCGCTCCGAGAATATTTAATTTTTTTGTACAATGACAGAGGGCTCATAATTTAAAAATATGTAAAATAATACATCGTAAAATGTGTCATAGCTACAGCGGTTACCATCCTAGCATTTCTACTTTCGTTGAAAGCACCACGGACGAAACTAGTTCATTTGCAGTAAAGACTAATTATTGCTTTATTCAATGGGACTTTCCCTTTATGTTTCCGCACTACAGTATACATACAAATTTAAAGTCCATAAATCATTTGGAAACTTTTTTACTATGATACACGACTAGTAGCTGCAGCAATTTTATTGACGTTGGAAGTTGGAAAGTTGTTACGAATACTCCCTAAAATATATATTATTGAGTTATAATACGAGCGCAAACTAAAACCATGGTGAGCAAAAGCTAGTAAAAATGAAAATAGAAATAACTATCTGTATATAGTAATGAGCAAGTGGTCTGAGAAAAATGATAGAATTTTCTGTGTCCTCGTATCTCCTTCAGTTTCTGCTCTCTTTCCTCTCTATTTTTACGATTAACTTTTCATGTCTGATTGGCCACTAGTACTTCATTTTACTTACGACACCGTATAGCTTTCGAAAATATCTACAGCTTTACAGGATTTTAGGGAACATCAAATACTCAACTAGGTATTTTCATATTTTATAACTTTATTACGTAACAGAGAAAGCTTGGTGAAATAATATTTTATTTCTTCTGGTAAAAATGTACAGCACACGACTGAATCGCTACTATTTTTTCTAGGGATACTACAATCAACATCAGCTTTCTGTTATCTTGATGCAAACTTTTATATTAGCAGCTTTTTTCTCCTCTTACTATCTCTCTCGCTCTACTACTCTTGGTTTCCCATAAATATGTCAGCAGTAGTCAGCACATACTACCAGCCATATCGTTGTCTTTTACATACCCTGTACCTATATATATTTCGCATAATATAGTCCTTCATTTTTTGCGTGGTGACTAGCTTCCTACAATTTGCAAAGTTGTCTGCAACTAGTTTAGCTTTCCTCTTACCTCTCTGATCCCATTAAGGGCTATTTAGATGTAGGTATAATGGAGCAAGAGGATTTTCCTTTTTACTAAATTGCAAGTAGTGGAGGATGTGTAGGTGGCTTGTTACATGAGTTCAGCAAATAATATACATAACTAATCTTCTTGCCTCCGCTGAGTAAATAATGCTTTGGAGATTGCATGAAATGATCAATGAGAAACCCGTGGGAAAAAGATGTGTTATATAATGACAAAAATACCCTGAATGAGTGTAGGAGAGGATATGACGTGTGGAGCAATTGAGGAAACTATTTTTTTTACTAAAAATAGCTTACTATAGAATTGATTCCTAACCAAAATAATTGGATCTTTATAAGCTCGTTAATCCATTTTTCAAGGTTAGTGATAAGTGATGGCCGATCGGAGAGAAAGTACAAGATATATAATATAATGTCATGTCTTTTACCAAGGATTGCATGTATTCTTAATTTATATTATCCGGTGATACATTAGGGGTTGCTTTTTGTTGGAAAAGGAGGAAGAAAGTTATATCTCTAATGAAGAAAATTGATTTCCGTATCTTACACTCATTTCACTATCATTTGATGTTAATTTTATGATTAGCAGAATAATTTACAGCTTTTATATTTAGAACAACAAATAAGCACGTTCATTTGTAAACAATTTGATGAGAAGAATATCGATAAGGTAAATAAGTTGGAATAGGAAAACAGACGGATATTTGTACAAACCTACATTAAAGATGTATGCAATGCCTGAAGCTGAACAATGATGAATGAACTACCTACGCAAAAGTAGTAGCTGTTTTGGTACTTTTAATGAATAAACCCACAGTTCTCAAACCTCTAACAGAGTAGAAAGTCATTTTATTTACGCAACAAAGTATACCTCGCTGCATCCATTCAGGTCGGTATTCTTTACATCCGCAAACGCCTCTATCTTTGAGAGAATGCAGCGTTTTTAATGAAAACCCCATCTTTTCCGAAATGTGTCCTGATCCTGAATGCTTGAAGGATTAACATCCTTCCTTTTACTCTTATTTCTTCACATCATTAGATCGATATAGCTCCTCCAGGCTATTCCGTCTCGAGCTCCATTCCCGAGAAATTGCCACGTTCTCTTAAAAAACATTTTCTTATTATTTGCCATTACACTCTGGCTGCAAGAGGGAATATAATGTTACACTACCAGTCACTTTTTATTGTTATCACTGTCGTTATTATATGCTTTAGGTGACATGTGTTGTCGTTGTTTGTTGTTTCTTTGCTACCACTGATGACAATACAATGATGCTGATGACAACGCGATGTCTATTATGCTGATCAGACAATAAAGATGTAAGACTGCATGGCAGCATATAACCATAGTTCGAAAGTAATGTTCCGCTTTGCTTGCTCTCTTTCTACTACATCCTCTCCACTTTGCCATTTTCCACTTCCTTTACAGTCTTCACAGGGCATTGCATTGGGGCCAAATTGTAAAAACAAAACAAAAAACCTTTTTGACGTTTCAGCATTTTTTGGGTGTTTTTTCATGTGTTACTTCTTTTCTCACCGTCGTCGGTTTTCGGGAACATCAAGGATGTCTGTGGGGAGTCATCAAGTAGAATCTTCTCGTTTCATGGCATCATCATCATCATCTTTATAGTCAACCCAACAACATCCCTTCATCAACAATCCGATCCTTACTCTTCACATACGACATCGTATATTACACAACATAAATATCGTGATGTAAGCCAGGCTGAAACGAACAGCCAGAAAAGGCCCCATGTCTCACATAATTTTCTCTCATTTACTGTCTCTACCACCGCCACAACACAGGTTATAGCCTTTTAGGGAATGTTCCTATACAGTCTGTTATATTCCCACATGGACTAATATTTGTTGCAAATATATCTGAGCGCATAACTGAAAATGCTACTCTTATTTGTGAACGTTCCCATTTTCACTAGAAACACAGGCAACCCAAAAAGTTGTTATTATTGTAGCAGTTCAGTAAACAAAACGTGACTTTAGCCGTCAGGTATCATTCCAGATTTTCTTTGGGGAAGCATCTG
Organism: Coecobrya sp. COE2; assembly: GCA_027743765.1. Lineage (NCBI taxonomy): Eukaryota > Metazoa > Arthropoda > Collembola > Entomobryomorpha > Entomobryidae > Coecobrya > Coecobrya sp. COE2. The sequence continues at coordinate 3,428 of JAHZMV010005300.1, read as the reverse complement.
TAGGGATATTTTGCACGTGAAAAGACTATTCAAAAAGTGGAATGTACATAAATAAGGTATATGTTATTGCATTCGCCTCACCTTCTTCCCGAGGAAACCGTCTGGCACAATCTTTGTTCATTTTATACACACTTCAGATATGGTTTTTTGTTGTGTAATGTGTGCAGGGTGCTGCTGGCTTATAATGCTAATGTTAAATCACTTTCTCTTCTTCCCTTCAATAATGCCTCAATCATGCACTCTCGAATGAAGACATGGATAAAACTTTGACGCAACATAATCGAATTTTTTGGATATGCCATATACTTCCCCCTTTTATATCAGCAAAGTTTTTGTGTGTACAATTTCAATAAAGGAGAAATGAGATAGTAGAATGTGAACAGGATGATAGAACAGCGAGTCAATATTTTTATTTGTTCCTACTTCACCGGTCTCCTTCATCTTTTCAGGCCAAGGTGAATTGGTCTTCATCTTCAATATTCTAATCAGTCTAACCTTTGCAATGGCAAACATTTCAGCAAATTCTGCAAACTTTGCTTTGTTTTGAGTCAACTTTCATAAAGTTGTGCACATAGCCTACAAGCTGTTTCCAGATTTCCAAGATGCTCCATTTACGTTTTAAATGGCCAATAATAAAAAATAATTTGATTTTTTTCCAAGACCAAGAGAATTAGAATGGAAATAGTTTTCCCTTTTCAGGAATACTCTGAACGGCTGAATTTGCAGTTACAAATCTCATCTCTACAAAAATTCTTTTTTTTGCCAAGGGCGCCAAATATGTAAAAGCTGTGCTATGCGGTTTATGTAGGTGTTGTATACTTTATAATTTCCCGTTCCAGGAAATTCATTCTAATATCAACCTATTACGTCATCATCATGTCCGGTTCCGGTTTTCTTTGAAGCATAGAAGCGTCAGCATGATCACCACAAAACCAAAGACCTTCCCTTGAAAACAAAAATAGTTAGGTATCTTTTCTTTGAAATGGGATGATGCGCTGTAAACGTCCTGTTTATCAAATTATTTGATAAATAAATAACAACATGTTCCCAATCTACTGTCCTTTCTTCTTGTGCAATACTTTTCCTTGTTCCCGCTGAAATACTAGTTAGCGTTGTCAGCAAGCACATTGTAGTGACACGAATATCATTTAGAGAGAACAGTAAAGCGATTACACCAAAAATGGAGACAGCATAACATGACGTGAGGATTTCCCCGTGGAACCTCCGATGACAATGAGAAACTGATACGTTTTTTGGTTGTATCATCATCGCGAGAGAAAGTAGGCAATGTGCACAAACATGGTATGATGAAGATATCTCTCCATGCTGTAGAATGTGACACCCTCCACTCCACGTCAGCGACACCACAGGGACAATATGTTAACTGGTTTGGTCGTCAATGTACCTTTCTCTGTTTCTATACATAGCTTGACGGATTACCTCCTGCCGTCCTTGTTTAATTTCTAGCGTTTCACAGAATTTCAAAAGTTTAAATGAACGATGCTATTGTATACTGATATGATAAATTTTATTGTTGTCGTTGTATAGGAAATGTATAAAAATCCCCAATGTACATTCAAACTTTTATGGTGTATGCTAATCGAATCATTTCATTGTCGTGTCGTCGTGTGTCATTCCAACTGCCTGCCTAGCTTCAGCAAGCTGTCTTCCCTAATCATTGTAATGGAATTCACAGCAGTGAGCAGTGTGAAGTGTGATGAGCAAAACCTGTCCTGGGCTATGTTCTGTGTTATATGGTTTAGCGTTGGTGATGATCTTGGAAAGTTTATTTCAGCACATGAGAGAAAATGAATGTCATTATTTCGCAGTTGTTGTTGCCGTCTCATTATCACTTGTGCAGAATTTTGATGCACTGTACTAGCCTATTCCCCCGTAGTTTAATTTCATTTAAACCGTTACAGTTTCAGTTTGAAACGACTTACGGAGAACTAAAGGGAAAACAACTGTATCATACATACATATTAGGTATATACTTTTTCATGTATACATATAATAATAGAATACTATAATATCACACAAACATTGATACGAGTGCAAACACAAGAAACTTATACCAGGGGTATCGGTCACCATGAGTCTTCGTTCTTCGTTATGCATTAAAAAACGAGAATCCTCATTTTAATTAATGAGTCACGTTTCACCAAGACACAAAAATTATTGCGAAATGAGTAATGACGAATTAATAATGAGAAATGCAAAATGAAGATGATTTCGCATAAAACAACGAATCCCATTTCACCATGGGCACATTTGATCCTGTATTTCTTCGTTTACTCATTTCAAAATGCATCCTCACCAAGCAGTTCTCATTACACCTTTGCATTTCCGGTCGTTTCTGTTCCACTGGAAAATATACAGTTGTCACAACCAAATTATTTCTACGTCCACTCCTACTATTACTTCCTACAAATTTATGCGATTTGAAGATAAATATGGATAGTTCTAGTGAAGAAGAGCGTGAAGAACAAGTAGCAATTAGGAGGAGGAAGAAAATCTACAGAGAGCGGCTGAATTTTTTTACGTTCGAAGATCATGAATTCAAGATGCGATTTCGTTTGCGGCCTCATGAAGCTGAATTTGTGTTAACGTTTATCGGTCGAGACTTAAAGCACCGTACAACGAAAAATAAGGCACTGACACCGCAGCAGCAACTTCTGACGGCCCTTCATTGGCTATCGAATGGAGCCCAATACCACGGGGTTAGCGATATGCACGGGATTAGCCAGTCGACTGTTTGCCGTGCCGTAAAACGTGTAGTAGTAGCATTACTAAATCGAATGCTTAATAGATTCGTAAGTTGGCCAATGGATTGCAGTACAATTGGTCAACAGTTTATGGAAAAAGGAGGCTTTCCAATGGTATGTGGAGCCGTCGACGGCAGTATCGTCAAAATCATCGCTCCACGTGCATTTGAAGAACAATATATTGATAGGCATGGTCAGCATTCACTAAATTGTACCATGGTCAGTGGACCTGATTATATGTTTTACGCTGTCAACGCTCGCTTCCCCGGATCAGTTCACGATGCCCGCGTTTTGAGATCATCACACTTTACTCAAAAGTTTAATGCTGGTTATCGTCCTTTCCCCAACGCAGTAATTCTTGGTAAGCCTCTCGTTGATAACAATTATAATTGTTTATTGCTATCAAACTTTTATATAAATATAGAATTGTATATACCTAATTAAAAACGTTGCAGGAGATTCAGCGTATGGGCTCTCTGACTGGCTAATCCCCCCATTTCGGAGAAATCCCACAGACCCGGTAGAAAGGCGATTCAACATTGCTCATAAGAAAACAAGACGCATCGTAGAGTGTTCATTTGGTATGTTGAAGAACCGCTTCCCTTGTCTTCGTTACTTGCGAGTAAGCACCCCTGAGTTCGCTGCAAAAATCGTAATGGCTTG
>JAHZMV010005299.1:0-14174 GCA_027743765.1 Coecobrya sp. COE2 | reverse complement strand
TGCAATATTAAGGAGAGTTCTTTAACATTGCGTAAATACACAAAGGGGAAGGCAACGATAGGCAATAATAAGGAGGTGCAATACTATCGAAGGCAATATTAGAGAGATTCCACTGTAGGTATTATTTCGCCTATAGGTATGTATGTATATACATATGGAGTAGTAAACACACTAGAGTCAGTGGGTTGGTGCCGTTTCTTACACTATTACTTGTGTCCTGGTTTGAAAGTAAAGAAGGGATGACGTGTGACTATGACTGTTGTCAGAAAAAAACTGCTGTACACAGTGCACACACATGGAGTGGAGGAGATTCACCAAACGAAAGATCTTGCCAAAAAAATTCTGGCTCTGATGCTCTCCGGGATCATAGCTGTGAGAAACTAACCGAGCTATGCACAAACTACAGGAACTCAACGCTAGCAGAGTAAGAAGCTAAAAGAAAAAAGGAGAGAAGGAAGATTTACATTGGCAAAAGCACGAGTAAGAGTAGTAGTCGTTGCATTGAACATTCAAGCATCTCTCTCCTAACCTATAGAGAAGCAAAGCAAAGCAAAAATGAGTGAGAGGAGTTCGTATATGAAATGGTCGAGTGGAAGAAGGCATGGCACGAGAGAAATACAAGAGAAATAGAAAGATGTGGTGTTGGCGGTGGTGATGCTGCCAGAGTTAAGCTTAAACGTGGAATGGGGAGCATACTCCTACATTATAAGTTACTTATACGGTGGCTCTCCTCTTTACATAAAACCTAAAGAGGAGCAGGTACAAGTTGGTCCTCTCTTCGAAAAATGTTTTTCATTCTTTGCTACTTACTTCTCCACTATCATCACCACCAGTGTGCAAGATCCTCAAACATGCTTCTTTAGCACACACACATACACACACACAAACCTTGGTGGAAGTACGTGTAAAAATAAAGTTAGTACGGAAATGATGCCTCTGACGACAGTGTGGCAAGAGCATCATTGTATGATAAGGGGAATGTATACTGGGAAGAAGAGTAAAAGTTCAACAGAATGCTCGCATGTGTAAAGATTCGGTTCGCTCGTCGGGTGATTTGAGAACTTGGTTGAATGCTGGTAGAATAACTTTGGCGGGCTGCAAAACACTCCAGTCGGGTAACGAAAACGAAAGCTGTATTCATTCGTCGTCGGGGATTCGTGTGGCAATTTATGCCTCATACTGGTATTCTCTTTTACTGCGAGTACTGAATTTTTTTTGTGGGGTTCCAAAAAACCAACAACTTTGCTCCTATCGCCACACAGTCGTCGCAGCATTTATTTTTTGGATGGAGTAGGAATGTGTGCAGCATTTGGCTCCGTTTCTACGTCTATGCTGCTGCAAAGTTGAAAAGAAAGCAAAGCCTCATTTCTTGAGATTCCCTTCAAACCAAAGCAGATCAAGTTTTACTTTTATTCTGGAAGAAGATATATTTTCTTTGCCTTCTATAACATCTTCTTACTTCCTTTGTAGCACACTCCACTTCTTATTTAATCACAATTGAAACTTTGCCTCGATCTGCATTTACACACATACACACAAGTACTATACTATAGCCCATTGGGACACATCATGTGCAATATATTCGGAGAAAAAAATACTTTGAAATGATAAAGAGATAACAGCATTAGGAATTCGAATCAATAAGACTAAGAAAAAGTACATGGGAATTGAACGGGTTTCAGGCAGCTGTTGTTCCATGGATGTTCCTCTGTTCCACGATGTCTCTATTCCAATCCTCATTTTACTTCCATGTCCTCCGTCATTGATCATCATCATGGATTATTGCTTGTTTTCATATATGTAGCCTCGCATCCAGACTATAAGTTTTCCTTTCATGTCACTTATCGTTTTCTTCACTATACCCATTGCCTGCATAATGTATTAACGAATAATTCAATTCAGCATTTTTATTTACCCGACATGCATAACGAAAGGTTGGTAGTGCGTAGTGCTGCACAAACTCTTTTCGATTTTCAGTTGGCTAAATGTATTTATATTATTTGTCATTCATAATATATTCGTATAATCATTGCCAACAAAAGTAAAATGTTGACAACCTAATCCGTCGACTTTTTTTGAAAATAAAATAATTCTACACTAATTTTTATTCGCTGTGCGCAAATTTAATAAAAAGAAACATTGGCACGATTTACGTTTTCATATATCTGCAGTGTAACACTACTGGCGGCTATTTCGTGTGCTTCTAAAAAATGATGTTGCCAGCTCATAAGCACGTAAACACAACATTACTGAACACTTACGCTCATATTCAGTCAACTACTGGAGTGTAGTATTCCTTATTAGGTATACGTAGACAATACTAAGCCTAAAAGTACCAGCTCATTAAAAATAGTTTTTCTCTCTTGGTACACACAATACGTCAAAGACGCTCAAAACAGAAAATGGCTTATATCGTCCAACAAAGATTTTTGTAGGGGGAGATTGGTCAAAGCGTCTCATATTATGTCTCAAAGTCTCATGTCGACGATCCGCTTTCTCAATGGCAGCAGCTTCTCAGTGCAAACGATATACGAAAAGTACTTTGGTTTGGAAATATGTAACATAATACTATGGCTCTCTTTTCTTTGAAATTCGATTTCTGGGTTGTTTTTTTGTGCACATGTTACTTAATTCCCAATCTGAAAAGGTTACGACGATATGTTCATTCACGCTTTCTACGTAATGCTATTTGTGCGTAGTTTTGCTCTTCAATGAATTTAGACTTTACCTTCTTTTCATACTAAACATTAAACACTGATTACACTTTTTATTCTAGAGTTTATTTCATTCATTCAAATTTTTAGCAATGACGATGATTAAATGTGGACTTTAAAACCGCGTGTTATCATCCATTTTACTCATTTAACTCATCCTAATAGCAAGGACGTTCAAGTGCAATTGTACATTGAACTGTTGTATCAGAAGTCGTATTTCATATTTGAGCTAATACGACGGAGTAGAACAACGAAAAAGCTTAGTCAACACTGTCATCATTAACACCAATTTAATCCAATTGATGTTGTGTTTTAGACAATCATACTATTTTCGTCATTGAATTCATTTCCCTACCACCTTGACAATTGAACTGTATAAATATATTAAAGAGTATACACAAAATATTATATAGCTTGGCTAGTTTATATCATGTCTCCTATAAAATGAAGCTTGTGATGATTCTTGAGATCCAAATTTAGAATGCATATCGTACCATACACGTAAAGATTTATTTGCTTTACTACTGCTGAATTGAATTACCACATTATGAGACTCATGCTATATATATAGAAAACTACGAAGAGATCCATTGCACTGTTGGATTACATTTACAACTTGCGTTTACCATTACGTATTTACTGTTATAGTTTACAACATCATCTTGCTTGCTTTTTAGTATCACTTGACTATGTGGACACTTCAATTGAATGAAGTTTAAAAAAGTCTACCATGTATCCACATTTTATTTTTTGGCAGCATGCTACAGTTTTTTTTAAATAATGCAATGGCAATGATATATCATTTGGCTTACTCTACTAAACTCGTTAAGAGTCAAAATGCTCATCACCTAATCTTATGTGAAGGCTAAAATGTCTCGCCTTTATTTTCACTCTCTAACCCAACCCAATCTGTATATTTTTTTCTGGCTATAAAGCTTTTATATAAAAGGATACAGTCTATGCATGCTACAATGTATCTTTCGTATTTTACTTTAAAATATTTCAATATACGAAACAAGATTGTTGATCCATTTGCCAAATTTCAAGTGACCGATTATATGCAGATGAGTCTAAATCATCTATCTATTCATAATATTCCAATGGATCCAGTACTATACTTTGAAATGTGAACTGAAATAAACTTCCGTTGTGCCTTAAATTGCATAACAAGAAAACATGCATAGCTTTCCAATTGGAAGTAAAGGGTACTATTGAAGCCCAATCTCCATAGTGGGAGCAAGTCTTCTATGAAAAGGTACTTTTTGCATCCACGCCTTCAAATTTTACGGCATACACGTGTGAAAGGATGCATTAAAAATGTTACATTGAGGTTGTACCTGACAAATTCACTTTAAAGTGCTAAGAAATGATCAAGCTAGCTTAATTGTTGCTTTTCCATGAGGAAAGAATCAAAGCACCGAGAAGAAAAACTTTCATACGAAGTTAAAAAATAATGAGATGACAAACTGTTCTGTATGTACGCTACATCTTTGTGTATTTAGTATATTATTATGAAGTGCTACCACTTACTACAAAAGAAGCTTGTTACCTACAAAAGCTTGTTAGTGAATATTTAGACAGGTAAAGTCCTTTGTTGTATGTTATTCGTTTACGGTACGTATATGAATGAGTAGTTCCCTTGCATTGATGCGAACCCCTTCTAAATAGGAGGCTTCAATGGAATCCGGTTTTTAGCCTTTTGCTAGTATACGTATAGTGGGTTTCTTCATTGTACGTGTATTTACATTTTATAGTTTTGAGAGTGAAAAACAATTTTGATTCTTAATCTAAATCTCCTATCTTATAACGAGCTTTCACAAGGAACTCGACAGTTTTCATGTAAAACACCAAGAAAGTAGTGCTTGTTAAGCAAATTATGTAATGATTTTTTGCTGAAATGAAGAAATCGGGTTTGAATGTAAAATTTTCTATAAACGTTTGTGCAGTTATTATTATTTTTAAGTTAAGTCAACACAACATATAGGATTTATATCCCTTCTTTAATAATTTATTGCCACACATTTTTATATCAAATATGAATTACGATCTCAGGTATAAAGAAAATGAAGCTCTCTCTACATGAGCAGATATGCTATTAATGCTTCTACCAATTAACTACGTGTAAATACAATCTACAAGACATGAGCGATTACATAAAAGCAAGAAAAATGCAGATAAAGCATACCGCATAAAATATGAAACCGTTTACGTTGTCCCATATTAAATTCTCTATGAAATATCACATTAAAGTGTGCGATTTTTGGCAAAATGTGTTAGTTTGCATTGTTTATCTTGTCTACACTTTTACACAAAGCTACCAGTTATTGGTGAGTTGACGTAGTATTTTAGTAATCAGTAATTTGTATGTTATAATAATCAGAAAATGTAAAATCTGCCATTGTACGTGTATAATATGCTATATGTGAAATGAAAAGGCACAAAATAAATAAATACAAATGCTCCAATGAATTATACCTATCGATTTTTTGCATTATCACACACTAAAAATGATGAATAGAAAGATTGTACGCATTTCCATACGAAATAATTTCTAAGACTTAGGCTGTCTTTATTATAACAGGAAAGAGAAACATCTAAAGGAATATATATCCAAAACGGAGATGAACACCGGATGAGTTTAGCTTTTATTTCAAATCTATTGTTTCAAGCTAACGTGACATTTCGTATTATTCTTCTATAACTCGCGTTTTAGCAAAGCAGTTGTATTAATAGTTAACAAGGTAAAAGATCGAATTCCACTCTTGGAGAATGCAGTCAACAGAGGCAGAGGTAAAGAAATAAAGACTATAGGTATGAATTTGAAAGAAGTAGCAACCGAAAGGAAAGTAATAAAGGCACAAAGCAACAACGGATGTCAAGTTAAGTGAAGGTGTCAGCTCGACAGAAGAAATCCCTGTGTATTTCAAAAGAAGACGATTTCTATGTAGTACTATATTTATGACGTACGTTGGTGGTGCATGCATGTATCACAATGTGTACATAATGCATAATAATATGTACATACATACTTCCAAACATGGGATTCCAAGAAAACGAGATACGTAGTATGGCATAAAAGTTGGTTGGAAATACGTGGCCCTTAATAATACTTAGGGACATGCGAAAAAGTTAGCCTATATTTTTTGGAAAGGCGGATAGTGGAAGTTAGTCGGTGTTGTCGTGTTGAGAAGAGCTTCACATCTGTCAGACACACATTGTTCCCTCCATGGGTGAAAGTTGGACATTTACTTATTGTATTGTATTCTGTCGCCTATTTTTCTTATGTGAATAGATAAACCGTAAAACACTGCTTTCTTGGCTCCAAAGTTTTTTTTCTTCTTCCTTCCGTTTGTTTCCTTCAATCTTGAGGAAAGAGAGAAGTTTTTCGTTATTTCTGTCAGCACTTTTTTCCAACACGGTGTTAGCTTACCAGACAGTCAGTCAGTAACATGAAACTGTGTGGTATTAGTATTGGTTGTGTTATACATACGTTATGCATCTCCTATCTTCACCTCTGTTTATATGCAGTGTGGGTAGTAGAGAAAGAGGAAAGAGAATGGGATGGCAAATGAAATGACTCCTCGTTTTCAGATCTTTGTCTCTCACAAAAGTGAATGAGACACTGAGAATTTATCGTTGCAGTGGCTGCTATATTCTTAAAGATGTACCTTCATCGAATCTTCAGGCGATCAAGAAGGAGGCAAGTTTGCTCTCCTTGACCTTTTTGCTTAGTAAACAAGAAGACTGACGAGAAAATAAGTACGGCCAATTTTGCTGATAAATGGGATTTACTAAGGAATCATTTGATCTCGTCAAGATAAATTAGTGGACTTTTCCAAGGATTATAGTTATACATGTCATGTAATTCAGTATCTATATAGACTAAAGACTATAAACATACTTCTTAGAACATAACTCTTGGACATTCGAAGAAAGTGCTGTAATAATAATATTTGTTACGAGGATAAAATGTCTATCCTTAGATACTAAAACAGATTTTCTATATGATAAACTTAATAAGTACTAATTGAACTTTAATTTACATCCAATATTGTCGAATGTGCTAGTTGTCACTTTGTCACTTAGGATTTTCTTGTGACGTTCTAAATTCTGACAACAGCAAGCTGTGGTAAAATGGTACATACATATGTGATATACATTTATATTTAGGTATACATGTTATATATAAGCACTAGTAAGAATAATTTCAATTTCCAAAGCTAAACAAGATTTGAACGGTTTCTAAACGGATAGATGTCCTCCCATAAACACTTCTTCTATTTATTGCAATCAAGGCTCAAAGCTGGCTTCGCAGTCTAATTTCATTTTTCCAAATATCAAATGGTTTGCTTTGACTTCGAGCAAACAATAAATATATTATATTAAGCTAATTAGTTTCTTTATTTTCTTACCTGTTTCTGCTGGAGAGCATTCAGGCCTAAATTTATAGACATACTCATCATCAAAACATTTTCCCACCGGACAAGCTTCTGCCATTGGAATAGCACACCTTTCTGAAAAGAAAACATAAAAGCAAATTTTCAATTGAATACTCATTTTCACTACAAAGTTATCCTATACAGTCGTTCACTTTCCTTAATTATGAACACAGAGATGAGAGAACTGATATTTACAACCGTATAACCCTGGTCGATTTCAAAGCACCATCTACATGTGGATTCTACTCACTACAGCTTTCACTTCTTCTAATAATTTCCCCTTTTAACTTTCTCCCATACCCGTGTTTGATTCTATTGAGCAGAGTGTGACATCGTGTAGCGGAAAAAACAAGCACCGAAGGTTTGCACGTGTATTCAACTTTCACTGGGGTGAATAAAGGTACTACCCAACTGAACAGAAAGAACAAACGTGACTGAATGTAGCGAGCTGAGCTTTCTAGTCAAATCTCCGACCAAGGCTCTTACTTACGTCAGAATCCCTCTGTAGGAGGCTGTGAAAGACAAATTGGACCGAAACTTTTTTCACTTACTGTTTTCATATGATTGATACCAGATAGTGTTGTAAGTCTACCAAGCTTGTTTCAGTTCTCCAGAGAGCTTTCACTTTTTCACTTTTCACCGATATGCTTTCTCTTTCTCTCTGTCCCCATCAACTACCAACGTGGGAATATATTATCAGAATTCTGTATCTTCCAGTCGAATAATTTTAATTTAAAAAGTACAGTGAACTTAAAAAATCTTGTATGTATATGGCTTTCTATTCAATGTCGAAACGCATTCGTGTTCACTACTTTCCAGTTTTCAGGATAAGAAAATGGCCTTGTTAACTTGAAACATACATATAGATTAAAATTTTATGAAAATTTGTGGCTGATATTTGCATTACGAAATGTTAAAAGTATGTCCATGTGAATGCATAAATATGTAGTCAAAAGCATTTTTTAAGGATGTGCATGTCTATGAATGTGTATCATATACCTATCTATACAAAGACAGAGTCAGAAGCATTTTTAAAGAATATTATTATCTAAGCACGTCATTTTTCTTGTTGGAACAACTCCGGCACAGTGACTTTTACTAGGAAAAAGTTTCCACGAAGCTCTAACGTATCGGTGCGAGATGAAACTTATAATATTGGAATATAATGCGGTACTCTGATATTTATGCCTATAAACGTAAAATCGTATGCGGGTACTTCCACTGACGATACAGTTTATGCATCAAGTAATCAGAAAATAGCCTGTCTGAAAGTTTATAAGTATATGGTAATCATAACCCTCTTTCTGGCTGTCCTACCTTAACAAAACTTTACAACAAAAGTCTAAATAAAACATTGCTGGAACTATTTCGAGTTCTGCTACTTCTTTAAAAAGTAGAACAAAGACAAATGTATAAATAAAGTATGAGTGAGGGATAAAGGTATGTCACGTCGCTTAAAATCAAATGTTACTTGGTGTGATTCTTTAATAATTTAGTTAGTAATTTACGAGAAATTTTGTTCAAAACCATCATTGTTAGTACTTATTGTTCATTCCATCTGTAAACTGACTAGAGTTTAATGAGGGTATTAGTTTGCATAGTCCTAAGCACTAATTATTTTGCATCTTTAAATACTTTTATCTAAATTAACTCGGCTTAAAATCAGTGAAATAGTGCTCATATATATGTATATGGAAGTAATGTAATTTTATTACAGAAATTATAATTACTATGCTACGCTGAAACTGAAAGTCCTGTATGTCTTTTCCGTTCAACCTACAAAGTGTGTATGATAAATAACTTTCACATTTGCCCTTGCTGCGTCCTGTCAAATGAACCAAGAATGTAATACTATGTTTATATGTTTACCCTTAATTATAAACAAATATGTTCAGCCTTAGATCTTCCAATGACTTCACCGAAGATCAAATAACAATGCTGCTGTAATTTTTGTTCATACCACGACCTATTCCATCAACCGTTTACAATTATTCCAAACACGACGTATAACATGCATACATACTACATTTCATGAATTCATAATCTGACTGTGAATACGTAGCATGTGTTGGAAACGATTAAGAATTATACAACTGGAAATAGTGAACAAAAACGTGTCTAAATTGTCAATTACAATCTGAAGCAAAAAATTGATTGGACTCTGCAAAAACTCAGGAGGATGCTATTGTTCTTACATAAGATTGGTATAAACTGTCAAAGAGATGGAAGCTGGCATGGCGTGCAGCGAAGAGTAAAACTTACATATGGCAGCATTTTCATTAACTTGTCCAGGATAACTCTGGCTAGCTAATTTAATAATGGATTAAAGTAGTGTTTATTAGTCATTGCCTCACTAACCAGACCTTTGTACCAGCTGGAAGAAGAGTGCCGTTGAATTTTGTTCAATAGATCTGTAGAACTGTAAATTTGGTGATACGACTCACTTTCATGAAACGCTTTTATGCACCATGCACAATCATCCCATATGGTTCAAAGGCGAACGTCCTCTTTGTTTTTAAGTTATTTATACATCATCGTTCTGACAATAAATGTCATCTTCTTTCCTCACGCAGTTAGTTGATGAAGTAAGTCCAAGGTTCATAAAATCGTGATGGGGCATCATAAGATAGATAAAAACTGAACTGGTGGCACTCGACAGTCAACAGTTGGATTGATTGAGATGTGAGATAGGGTTTTGGCCATGTTTGCTGAAATTATTTTGGTACGTGCGTGTATTTCATCTTGTCATGCAGGCGACACGCTGTGACAACGTCGTTTCCAACAAATCATAACGTTGTAATGAAATTGCAAAAACCCAATTGTCAGTTATTCATAGCTCTCTTTTGAATACGACATCAGCTATTTATTATGATGCGTTCTCACATCTCATCTCGTGTTTCCCTGTGACATTACCTTTTTAACTTTGTCCTTTATATTGATTTAAACTCTTGGATTAACTTACTTTTTAAATTGGCAATACGATTATTTCATATTTGTTTAGACGTATATAAAACATGAATTGAAGGACATATTACGACTTTCTTTAAATGTATCTGCTGTCGTAGGTTTTATTAACGTCAGTCAAATATCATAGTATTTCTAGATGAGAAATCGATTCGCGATTGCCGATAACAAAAATTGTTACTGTATAGTTGATTTGTAGAAAATTTGCTCAACAAAGGATGGATGGAAAGGAGCGACAGACAAACATTATATTTAAAAATGGGTTCCCAACTTCGTATACCTTATAATGAATCCTTGAAAGCGCCGTAGAGATTAAATTTATAACCTATTTAGCATACTCTGTTCAATGAGTATGTTCTAATTTATACGAGCTGGTACTGCTTGGCTTCCTGAACTCTTATTTTTGAAGAATGCAGCAAAGCAGCAAAATGTTGACTTTCAAATTAAATTCTGGGTGTACTGTTTATTTGAGAAAGGAAACTGACAGTAAAGAAAGTACCCGTCTTTGGTGATGATATTATGTAAACCAAAATACGAGGACTGGGAATAAAATGTAATGTTGTACGGTCTCATGCAGTTATTTTACCTTACATACACATAAATGTATACCTATGTAAATACTGTAAGTTTATAGCAAGACAAGTCTAGTGAAAGAGATTTAATCTTTTTATTAGCTTCATTGCTTCCAAACCATATAAAAGGAAATTTGTTTGTTCCCAGAGCACAGTTGAATGACGAAAAGTTGGTTGTTTTTCGCTCGCACGCAATTTCTAGGAAATGGTTTTGTCTTGTCTTTGCAAAGTTTAAGAAGAAGTATTGACAGTGAATGCATATAAATTTTTTCCGTTTTCCCTAACGGACATATAATATCAGTATGAAATTTGTGAAAAATGAGTCAGTATAAGACGACAACAACATTAGCACATCCAATCTTAACGGAGCATGAATAGTCGTCCTGTTTGAATATTTATTAAAATCGCGTGTTCTTTTGTGTGTCTGTTTCCGTAAGATTACCGACAGTGAAAAATGGAATTAACTCAGATTTGATGACTTGTACGCTAGCCTGGAATGATCCTAACAAATAATGACATGCTTCCCAACCTAATTTTATTCATTTCAAATACTATAATCTAATTCACGCACATGTATAGCTACTACTTTTGCAATCTGATATATGGTGACTGCGGCCATCATGAATACATTTTATAACTGACTTACATCTTTCTACTTTCTCTACTACTTCCGCCACAGCAGTAGTGATCATTCAGAAGAGAAAGGAACGTTCAACCCATCATCATCCTCTAGCTCTAGTTCCGTATCCATTTTTTCTCATCTTTTTGAGTACTAACGTAATGGACAGAACGTGAGAACAACATTAAGATCTGTCAGAAAGATTTGTGACTCTTTTTGTATACGGATGCCTAAACTGGAGGGAATCGAATCTAAGAATGCAAATACATATAATCCGTGCAGAAAGAAGAGAAATGAAATGATGCCAAAGCAAACGTTGTTGGTCGGTATACAGGCTACCGCTGCGCTAGTGCTACTTCTCTAAGCACAATGGCAAAGTTACAAGAAGATCCACGTTTGAATGCCTTGAGATATGGATGTAGACATGAACCTTATTACTCATGTGTATAATATTTTGCCTTTTGCATTAATGCTCAATGTTCATAGGACCGTATAGACGCAGAGAGCCACTTACCATCTATCTTGTACTCCACACTCAGAAATGCCTGCTCATCTCCACTTGAAAATCTTAATCCACGCAGAGCATCAGAGGTTGGTTGCTGGAAGTGAGCAAAGGAAAACAACTTTGCTGGCGATGACTTTGACGAGGACGATGGATCACGGTCTGTGATTTCTTCTATCTTCAAAGAGAAAACAAATGTACGGCTAAGCTCCATCCGACCAAGACAAGATTCATGCCGGCGGAGCCAAGCTTGGAAAACCGGGAATAAATCAACTATCAACAGAGTACTGTTAATATTATTATTATTGCTTTTGACAAAGTCATTCTTTCTGACATTCGCATTTAGTTTAGAGCGTTTTATGAACGGTTGAGTATGCTTTTTGTCATTCAACGTTTGCATTTTAACGCATTCGTGAGATGAAATGAATGTTTTGCTGTGTGACACTTTCACTAGTCGATTTTTATGCAATATTCCGGCAGTTGGACTAGTGTTTTTGCTGGTGGTGCTGGCTTCCGGTGTCACAGGTGTACTCAAATCAGGCTCACTTACATAACCACTGTTGCCACGAGTCCTTTTATGCAACTCTGGTTTGCGGGGTTCTTCATCGTTAATGTTATTGTTGTTTCGAGATATATTCGCAATCCATAATGCTGATGATGGTAGCTCATCGTAGTCCATACATGTGATATGATGAGGACATGAAGTTAACCAAATGGGATTCTCGATTTCTTCAAAATCGACGTCATTGTTATCTGCAGAATTACTTTCATCGTTTACGTCAGTCCATTCAAACTCCAGCAATTGAGAAACCAAACGGAAGTAACGCTTATCCTTTTCATTTGAACTTTCATTTACTGCATCATCATCACTTGAGGTAGCGAGATTATCTGAGGTTGTGGTCATAATGTTTATGTTGTCACGATAAGTATTATAGGTCCCCTCAGAATAGACCGTGTTATCGCGGCTTTTATCGTAATGGTAGGTACCATCATTATTATTAGCGTCATTACAAAGCACAGACAACTGTTCATACCTAGACCCTGCAGTCAACGGTATTAATAAAGTGATTTTGTCACTAGTATTGGAAAGGATAAAGTCAGGATCATTTACGTGTTTCTCAAACAAAGCGATACTGTCCTCATTTCTCTGTAGATCTCCCAGCGTGTTTTGTTCATAGTTGGGATTATTTCGGATCACAAATATAAGCTCTTCTTGTATGGGCGTGATTTTTACATTACTCTTTATGTCAGCGCTGAGCCACTCCACTTTACGATCACTCGAAGTCGTTGTGGTTTCTTCCTCCTCTCCTTGCACCAAAGCTCGCTCAGAAGAATCTGCCTCCCATTCAACGTGACTTACCGGTAGCAAGGAGGAGTACGAAACGATTCCATTATATTTCTTTCTTGGAGGCACACTGACAAATTTGTTGCTATTTAATGAAGATGCCGATAGAGATGAGTAGGATGATATTTCCGAAGAAGATTCTTTTCCCGGCTTTATCAAGCCCGTTGGAGTAGAATTCCCTTTAGGAAGTAGCGCACTTTGTAAGGATAATGTAGAGCCTTTTCCCAGCCTCTCTTCAAGGAAAGAGGATGACGAGCGGGGAACATAGTTTCCTCGTGTACCATGATACTGAAGTATTGCAGTAACAATTATTACAAAGATGCTTTTAATAGCATTACTCATTATCCTACTAGCGAAGAGGTTCCTCTTAATTCTTAAGACAAGCATGCTTTATGTACACTGGGAACACTTTTAGAAAGAAAAATTGACCCGGATATCGTTACTACAGCAGTTCATATTGTACACAATGCTCGTTCTCCAATAGAGCAAGCGAATCATATAAAAAGTAATTAATACTGAAGTGGTAGCAAACTGGCTAAACAAACTCGTGCGGACTTATAAACAGTCCTGCCTGTCCATCAGGAAAAATTCTTTTGCAACTATGTAAGGTACTGACATTGGATATACATAGAACCTACTAGACACAAAATTCTCAGCAGGAACAGGTGGTGAAAGTGGAACGTTGCTTTGTCTGAGTGAACCACAGAAATGTGAAACCTTTTTGATATCGCAAAAAAGTAATACGTATGGAATAAGTGAATGGGGTTGAATGATATGGATATGCTATGAAAAACATTAGTACGTAGAAAAATCATTAAAGGCTTGCCACAGTACAACATAGTTTTGTAGTAAATTGGAAGGATGCTTTCATTTAGGAAAGAAATTGGTGAAAAGTACAAAATGTTCACGTTTATGAGTAGATGATAAATTTCAGCACTGATTATTGTGGTTGAGATAGCACGAACTTCGCAACTTCGTAATGAAAAAAATCACTGTAATGAAACTGTTTTCAATCCATA
>JAHZMV010005298.1:0-20087 GCA_027743765.1 Coecobrya sp. COE2 | reverse complement strand
TGTAAAAAAACTTTCACCTACTTTTTTCAAGGATATTAGTTTGATATGGTACGGTCAAGACTGCAGGTGCTAATTGTCACCTCTCAAGCGTGTACATATAACGAGATTGTCGCCCATGCGTGTATGTAAACATTTCACAAATGAAAAAAACGTAACCGTTTCTCAACATCGTTGCTAATTCACAAGTAAATTTATTACATACTTTTCTGTTTTACTCTTAATTATTATCGGAGCAGTCAAGCACGTAATGACACATAATTGAGATGAGATGAAAACAGACATCTTGGCTTTTATGCGTCTTGTGACCTATAACATAGTTTCGTGAAGAATTACTCATTCTTCCTATATAACCGTGGTTTACCTTCCTGCGATAATATCTGCAAAATTTGGTGTTTACTGACAACGTCAAATGCCAGTGATCTTCGTGGTTAAAATTCAACAGAAATGGTTAGATGTGGGTTGTTTTAAATTAAGTCAAATTGAACTCATGTTTCATATGTGAAGCAGATTTGAAATGAGATCAACTAATGTTTCATGTCTCTGTATAGAATATGTTTCATTATGTTAGTATTTCGACTAACTGTCACATTAAAATAATTTTCGAATTCCCTGCAAAGTTCCTGCAAATTAAAAATGGTGAAACATTTCTTTGTTCCTACCTACCATCTACTAGTAAGAACGGGACAGCTTACAATAATAGGCGTCTTATCATAATCATGATACTTATGAAAAAGCTATCGATTGAATTCTACAATTACCAGAACAAATAACAAATACATAAGTAGTTAACTAGATATCATTATCATGTTCCTTACTCAAATGTGCGTGACTAAATACGATTTATGTAAAGTAAAGTTTGTTAATGATATTATAAATAGATTCCTCCTTATTTCGACGATAATGTTTATACATACATATCCATTGGACTTTACCATCTTTATCACTTCACCTACGACTCCTGGGGCGCTACACAAGTACATACAAGAAACAAAATAAACCAGACAACAATTAATGTACCAAAAGAGAAGTTTGTTTGTCTATATTGCTTATGTATTTGATGTGCACACTTGAACAAGTTTGACCTAAAAACCTCATCTGTCTGATCTATAATTACCTTGATAATCAGACTAATAATGTTAAAATTATGTGTAGAGACACGGTATAATAAGGCGGTAGTCGTCAGCAAGATAATATGACCGAGTGTTTTTAGTTTTTGGTCTCTTGAAGTTTACCCATCCATTTGGTTATTCACCTTATCATTACTACAGCAAGCAAGACAATATTTGTTTGTGTGTGAGTTAATTGCATTTTCAGAGAAAAATGGCGTAAGCAAAAGCCGCCATGCCAAACGTAATTAGTTTTCTTACGCATCACATATCCGTTTTGTAATTTGCATAACACACCTGAAAATCCATTTTTCTTCTTAAAATTACATATTTATTGCACCAACCTGGAAATGACCTCCATTGAGTCGAACAACTTCGAGAGCACAAGCCCCGTCAAATTTCAACCGCAACTTGTATTTCTTGCCGTCCCTCTCATTATTAAAGTAATTACCGTTACTGGCCGATGTGAGGGGTGGGGGTGAATGGGCATTTATAAAATTGTTGAAATTCATCACGGGATAAGATGAGGAAGACGAGGCAGATGCAGACGAAAGGGATTTTCGTATGGATGTGCCACCACCATTTGCGGTGGCAGAAGTGGGTTCTCCCATTCTCATGTTAGAAAACACATTTTTCAAATGTGGAATGGATCTGGGAATGAGTATGATTATAAAATATTATATTATGGGGTCAGTAGGTAATAAAAATATTATTAATATTGACATTTTGTAGAGCTGCATTTTGTTTTCATTGGCAGTTATCTCATGTTTTTTTTTAAAAGTCATGCAAAAAACCATAAGAAATCCCCATTCAAGCCCAGCATGCAAAATTGCATAATATTATTGTTTTGCATATATTATTATTATGAATGCAGTTTTCAAAATTTTTATTTATTTGGTGTTACTTGCGACGGAGTTTCATGATTTGGGCTTGTCTTGTGTATAGTTGTTTGATGGGATTTAAAAATGGAATCCTTCCAAAAGTATGTGTCACAACAAGAACTAGCAACACGAAAAGCACAAAACTTCAAAACACGTCACTCAAGAACGCATCAACAAGTTGATATTGCAGCTGTGAAGCAATTTATTCTACAACTGTCTCTTCTTAGCAGCAATAATGTATATAAGAGGAGCAGCATGTTCATGTCAAAGGTCACGCTTGTAGGATTTATTAACATGCTTCTTCCTTTCAGTATATCGTCACGTTGTGTATTTTATTACTTCACCAAAAATCAAAACCGTTCCAATTTTTCATTTACATGTGCTGCTTGAGAGCGTTCCAAGTTCCAATACATATTATGGATGAGGTGAGATGCTGTTGGCACATATTTTTTTACGTGAGAAATTCATCCGGTTGAGTAATAATAG
The DNA here is from genome assembly GCA_027743765.1 of Coecobrya sp. COE2. Lineage (NCBI taxonomy): Eukaryota > Metazoa > Arthropoda > Collembola > Entomobryomorpha > Entomobryidae > Coecobrya > Coecobrya sp. COE2. The sequence continues at coordinate 17,614 of JAHZMV010005298.1, read as the reverse complement.
AAAATAAACTGCAGAAGAGATCACATCGTAAAAAAATCAAGGCATCAAAAAATCACTTTGAATCTCTTTCAAGCTTTTTTATGTCTTTAACAGTTGAGTTTGGATTGGAGTCACAAAGTTAATCTGCAACTGATGTGACCTAAAGCATTTTGAAAATTTATATCGTCACGTTGTGTATTTTATTACTTCACCAAAAATCAAAACCGTTCCAATTTTTCATTTACATGTGCTGCTTGAGAGCGTTCCAAGTTCCAATACTTAATATTATGGATGAGGTGAGATGCTGTTGGCACATATTTTTTTACGTGAGAAATTCATCCGGTTGAGTAATAATAGAAAAAAACTGCAGAAGAGATCACATCGTAAAAAAATCAAGGCATCAAAAAATCACTTTGAATCTCTTTTTCAAGCTATTTTATGTCTTTAACAGTTGAGTTTGGATTGGAGTCACAAAGTTAATCTGCAACTGATGTGACCTAAAGCATTTTGAAAATCAACAAGTATTTTAAAAATAAAAATGTGCTACTGGCTTTTGGCTATGTGGCTAATGAATAGCATGACATGCTGACACGGCGGCGATTGTGACTTTCTCATTCTCATTTTTAGTTGGTGCATCGCTTACAAAATTTCAAAATTCTAGATTCTGACAAGTAAGTGATAAGAATGATATGAAGGATATTTGAAATCAAATTCGATTTCAAAATTAATTTCCAATGATGATTATATTAAGCTGCTGCTGGTATAAAATTACAAAACTTGTATTGCAGAAGCGATGTAGTGAGGCAGACAAAAAGGATTTTATTGTACCGATCACGATAATCATCAGAAGCATCTTTTGAACGGTATTTGATTTAAAAAAATCATATTGTCAGTCTGACAGTGAGGTTCATTTTTTTGCGAAAAATGTTAAAAGCATCAGTGTCCGTTACGCTAACTTGGCAAAAGTTTTAAAGAATTTGCCCAACTTTTCTTAAGCACATGCGTAACACACAGCAGCTTACATTCCCGTGTAACAAGTTGCAAGTATTATCGTCAGTGATAGTCGTAATAGCTAAAGGATAAAATTTTCACAGATATAAAATACATGCGAAAACGAAAGTAAAAAGGTTTCGAGATTCTAAACAAGCTGATGAAAATGATGGGAAAATCATTCTTTTGAGACAATCTTCACTTTTTGTAAATTTGTAAAAAAAGGTGTTTATCTTGTAAATGAAAGTTTTGACGTCTTGATGTACTACATTGAAGAAGAATCTCAGAGAAAAATAGAACACGGAGTATTTCTGATTAGCAGAATCTAATTGATTGCTGTTTAATATTCATAAGCCTATTTTTAAAGCTTTTAAAATTGTTAAAAATCCTTATTATCATTTGTACTTTTTTACAAACTTGTACATATTTACAAATGAACAATGTCTGTGTTTGTATTAAAGAGATACAAGAAGATCTACAGTTTAATAGCAATAAGAGCTATTTTACATTTTAATTGCGTGTACAAACGAATGTAAATACAATTTGCAAAATAATACCTACATCTGAGAATGCCTTTGTGAGATGGCGAAAAAATTATCTTCACCATGTTCATATACCTACCTACATACATGAGAGTAGAAGCGAAGAAAGTGTTTTCTCTCTAGCCCTCTCATGTTTATTATTCTGCTTCTTCAAAATAAATGGCACCGTTTGCACAAAACAGTAGATAAATACGTATGAAAATTATCATAATAACAAGTTATGATATGATAACAAGATGGTACTCTAAAAATATTGTTAAACTCGTTAGATTTTGCTTTCAATTTTTACACTATTTACCGCAAATGAGCGGAACAAAATTCTGCAATAAATACATATCCTATTATTAAGTTGAGTAGATTAACAAAACGCGTTAAGGGTCATTATACCTATTTATTGTCTGACTATAAAATTTTGATTGTAAAAATAAATAAAAAAATAGCCACTAAATTCTTATTTTTCTAGAATATTCGTCTTCCTACTGACGTTACAATGTAATGTTGAATGTTACTATTTTCTATGAAATAATTTAATTTGAGTCAATCAAATTGTTACTAATTTATGGCTTGTTTTGTTACTTGGGTGTAAATTAAGTAATGCAAATATCTAAATGTGACAATCTGTAAAATATTCACACTTCTAGGCCGTTCAGATACCAAAAAATGGCCAGAATCATTCGGTTTAAACCAGATTCATATGTCACAAGAATAATTTATGTTCATGTTTTCGTTTATCCATCAAAGTGAAAAGTATGTAACACCGAATTAAATACAGTTAGTCTCCAACATGTTATTATGACACTGCTAAATTTATGAGGGAATAAAGTATCGAGGAAAGTCACGCGCTTCAACCTTTCTATCGCGTAAAAATTGCCATGCAGCTATACATTGCCAAAGCCAAATACAGCAACAGCGCAAACTGAGCAAATTCCCGTGCCCCGTACCGTTGTTTTTAGTACGACACGCACGTGTTGATTTTTTTTACCACAATCGGATTACACACGTACCAAAACCAAACACTTTAAATGATGACAAACAATTTGAAACCCAAAGTTCGTATCAAAGGCTAGTTTAACGATTGGTTTCTCTGGGTATATAATGAAACTTGCATCACTTGCAGCAAAAATAGAAGGTACTCGGATACACTCCCTGGTCCGTTTCTGTTACACGATATACTATATCTTCTTTCCTCAGTAAACTTTCTTTCTGCTTGGATCATGGATCTCTCTCTCGCAGAGTGCGATGGATTAGCATATTATGTCACCACACTAGCAAAGAAGCACCAGTGCTTTCTTTCCCCACCATTATCATGACACACATATAGCACACCAACCGTGACACCTTTTCAGCGTTTCACTTTGTCACACCACTTCTGATAATTTCCTTCCTGTCTTAGAAGCACCAATACAATGATGACAGGAGTATTCTCAGGATATCATGATTCTTGTAAATGCGACGATGATGATGATGCAACAAACAACAATAAAAACAAGAAACACGATCAAACAAAAAATATTATAATAGTATGAGGTAACAGGAAAAACGAAAGGAACACGTTCAGTTGGGGAGGCTGACAATAACCAAAAAATATTGTTTTTTTTTCATAAGCAGCCTTTTTTGGTTAGGTTACTTCCACATCCAAACAGAAGATTGAACAAGTGTCAGTCATTCATGAGAAGAGTTAAAATGAACTCAAGTGTAGAGAAAATTCAAGAAAACCATAATAATTGCATGCATAGGCCACGTTATCCCTACCAACCAAACCACCATATACATCCATAGCACATCACATTAAACCACCATACCAGCAGCACCAATCGTGATTACAATTATTTTGGTCTTTTTGCTCTCAAGTGTGGTATATATCTTGAATGTTATATTATGCATATATATTCGTAATCCACTGCTGTAGCGTCTGAACATTAAAATTAAAGTCTTAAAACAAGAGCCCTGTTTATTATCATTATGATACGATTGCAATCATCATTCCACCATGATCATCTTAAGAAGTATGTACACAGAAGCACAGGTGTATTATTACAGGTGTAGATTGCGATGCAACAAAGACTCGCGTGTGTTCTGCAGTTATATTGTTGTTGTAGGAGTATCATATACAACGCGTCACTCATATAAAGTCATGATCTCTCCATCCTTCTTACTGATCCCTGCATGTTACTTATCATGTTGCAAACTCAACCAACCAAGACAAGGTGGCATGTTATCCCCCAAAATATACTCCTCAAAAAATGGTTGCTGCTGTGCTGTTGCATCTCAACTCTTGTACGATTATACAAATATTATTAAAAAAGAATATTATAGCATGGTAAAGTTTTTGAGTCTGAGACTTGTTATAATTGCTGTGTGCTTTAGCTGTTGTATTGTTCTTATTAAATACCTAGTGGTAGGTATTATGTAGAAAGACGTTTTACGAAATTCTCAGAAAAACACTTTTTTGCTTCATTACTGACTTCTCTCCATGTTGAATAGGTATTAATATGATATATGCGTAATAAAATTACTCATAGACTTTTTGCAGATATTTTGGAGTAAAATATACCTACCTATAACATCTACCTAGTTTGGTTAGTGTTTTAAATTTTAATTCATTTAACTAATAAACCGACTTTACAAGTAAGTTTAGTATAGCAAATATAAACTACTCACATAAATAAATTTAAGTAGTAGGAAGAAATTCACCATTCATTGCTAACAATACAGAAACTATACCTTACATTTACACCTATATATTATACTAAAAACCCAGAACATATATCGTCCATTAAGCTCGTTAGCTTTAATGTGAAAATCACAGTTAAAATCGATTTTTAACTTCTACACAGTCACAACAAATTGCGAGGAACACTGACTTCTACTAAAAAAGGAACTGCTCCGATACACATGCGTGGCGATATCGAAATTACATTTCATATAGTCCGTTGTGCGAGTCAGTAACACAACTATAATTAAGTTTTCAATTAGCAGCTAAATAAAAAGTAAAATTGATGGACTTATTGTTATATATTTGTAGTATTACATGCCAAAATCCGTCCAACCGACACGAGAACTACTACCGCCGACGTATTTGTAAGTTCCTTCGGAAAATGCATGTAAATGCATACATGAGTTGTAAATCTCGCCCTAATTCCTTTTTTGGTACATTGCGTATAAATTTACACGTAAATGTGCTATGTATTAATTAATATTTGCTACAATTTCATTAATACGCTGTTGATTCAGATAATTTTTATGGTTTTCCTTCAACAAACCAACCGTACAAGACCGAGTATGTTTCCTGACTAATAGCAGAAATTGGGTATAAATCCTTTTATCCTTGCTTCCTTCCATCTCCACACCTGTACTAGGGATCAACAGCCAACGTATAAAAGGAATATTTTTTTAGAATGATGTGAGATGTAGAAGTTCATAAAAATTGTAGTTTTCTTCTTTCCTTTCATTCATTCGTATATGTCTACCACTTGGATTTGAACTTGGGAATGATACACACAAAGAAATACATAACACGTCTTTATGTTATGCTTGTCGAAATTAGTGAACGTGAAAGAATGGAGCTTATTTCCGATGCACCTTCCTATTATTATGCTATTATCTATGTTTTCATTATTATTTTCTGTATTTACGGCAGTCATTTTCGAATATGCATCATCATCATCCGGTGAGTGAAGATGGAACTGACTGTTCCCTTTTCCTTCTATGTAATTCTTTTTGACTTGAGCAGCTAGTGTTATTTCTTGATGTTTTACAACTTGGAGCACCTGCTCTGCTGCTGCTGATGACGTGTTGTAGAAGTTTTAGTACCAGAAATGGCAACAGTATAAATTTATCAAATAATATTTTTTTGGAAAATCACATCCATAACAGCACAGGTACGTGTAATGGAAGATGTGTAACATCCTGTTTTCTGTGCACAAGATAATAAAATATTCTACCTTAAGATTTTATTTTGACTGAGGCTCCATATTATACGATACAATAACACTTTTAAAAGTAACAGCCAACTGCGTAACAAAACAGTACATATAACCATTTCATCATTCTAATAATAATATGATTACATCTGTAACATCCGGTCTTTCTTTTTCTCCTGAATCATCATCATGGTTGTCGTTGAACATTTCTGGACTCTAAGTCAAAACAGCATTCTCAAAAGGAGAAGTGGCTATAAGAACTGGACGAGTAAGTTTTTTAGAAGATCAACAATAAGTGGTAGTTGTGTTTGGTACAAAGCAAGGTAGATTTCAAGCTTTCAGCTTCTTTTGTCGGTGTTGATGATGAAGCATGGAGACTTGGAGAGTGTAGGTGGAACAAAACAGGCGTATAAGGCATGAAATCAGGCAACAGAAGAAACGTGCAGCACACGCATCACAACTTTTCAGGTGTATTATTTTTCCTTCATGTAAAACCGTGTCATGCACCAGAGCACTTGACAAACAACGCCTTGAGCTACCTTTAAGAAAATTTATAGTTTTTAAGCAGACATAAAAGTCAAATATGTATAGAGAGAGAGGCGGAGTCAGACAACAAAGAAAATAGAAGGACAGTTTTTGTCTGTCAAGTTTGAGTTTATAACGTTGCCTTTACTGAATTAATGCAACTTCATAAGAATCAGGGTGACGATGATGGTAATGATTAAACATAATGATGTATTGTTTTAAGATATTTTTCCGTGCACTGAAGAGAAAAGGTAATTTTTAAGAAGGAAGGACACAGGACACAACCGCTTAAATTAATTATAACACTACCGTGAATACTCTTCTAAATGCAAGTCAAATGGCTTGACGTTATACTACGGTGGAATGAATGTGGTTGAACCTTACACATTTTTAATACACATTTATAAAAGATTTTCAGTACGCTCACAGTAACGAAAATTATTGCTTTGTATATTACAGGGTTCAGTTTTTTTTCGAATATGACAAAAGATGACTTTTTCTTAACTCAATTTGTAAGAAAGTATATTTAAGTCTTTTAAATCCAAAAGAATGGATTTGTACTGTCTCCCCAATTGCTTATTTTCTTCATTGCTGAAAATAATATTGAATACACAATGACAACGAACATAATGTCATCTTTGTTACAATGTCGTAAGTTTGAACATGCTTGGCCCTTTGGCCTGGCCTGTGATGATCATCAGCAGCAACATGAATACGATGGCAAATGGCAATGATAATACAAGCTGAAATTAGTTCCTTCCTACCACTTTACATTTACGTAGATAATGTGCACCTGCTTTTTTATGTTTTGGTGGATTTGACTTTACTTCCTGTGGCCAATAGCAAAGGTTGATATCATGTAACGTATTTATTGTATTAGGTAAATTAAAGCTTCATGTTACATATAAGCTCGCATATGTATATAACCAGCTTACATATAATATACGATTCTATTATGATAAAGAAGGTAGAATGAATGTTTTGTGCTATTCCCCTTTTTACCTTGTTTAAACTAAGGTAAACAATGTTACATTATGGCCTTTTGGTGCACCGTGCACGATAAAAAAGTATAAAATCACTAATTTTATTTATAAATATACCGTGCATAAGTCGCATGAAATCATAATACAGTGTACTTGAGCATTTTAAGGATTATAAAGCATAATGCATATAAATTTAGAGAAGCGGTCGTAATAGTATTAATGGACACTGCAGATGACGCATTTTTATGATGGGATGATGACGAGGGGACTTTGTTGTACTTGTGCGTGTACTTTTCTATTAGCTTTGCAGTGGTTTGGTTAATGCATTAATTCGATGTGCATACTGGTATTAAAATAGTGTTGATGATGATGCGATACGGTGTTGTGATGTTATAAGAGTCATATATTTGGTGTGACCCCTTTCCCTTAACAGCTCGCATGTTGACTTTTGATGGTGACTCACACACAGTACAGTAGCTCACATAATGCAAGTTTGAGGCTACATAATATGTTATAATATGTTCGCAGGGAATATATTTGTACGTGTTTATAATATTGCAGAAGATATAATACCGAACCGAATGCCGAACCCTTTAAAATAGGAGCATATGAAATATTAACAGGAGTGATCACAATATTGGAGAAATGTATTATTGTAATATTATATATCAGCTAGCAGAGAAAGCCATATGTATACAGAGAACTACCTCTTGAAAGTTTTATAAATATCCGCTTCAACCGAAAAAATAAACTGCCAGTGTACCCGAGTCTTCATTTTATTACGGTATGAAATACAAAAGTGGCTGGTGACATGTCCACTGGAAATAATATGAGTTAATTATAAGGAAACTTAATTTATCGTCGTATTTTACTTATCCATAATATGTACTTAAAGTAGACGAAAATCTGCTGAAATCTGGCAAAATTAAAGTAATTTAACAATTTAGATTCTTTTGATAACGTTCGACTATCAACATGCAATATTTGCGTGTAACACATTTATTAACAAACAGAATGAATTCATCTAAACAAGTATTTTTGGTAACGGTCGCGTGACACAATTTTATCTAACTGAGGAATTTGCATGTTAGCTTCCATATTCTTACATTATCAGTTTTGAACGACATGAAATTATACTTATTTGTATACATCAAATTAAACCTATATTAACCTTGAAATTTAAAATTGAGTAAATATTCAATAGACAATAATGAAAATCAGAGCACATAAAAATATTTCTACGGCTATAAATTTCATGGAATTTTTTATCCCGGATATTACGCTAATTTTACCTAAGATGTATTTCATGAGCATCAGGTATCCTCCAAATATATTCAAATTCAAATCTTAACCATATTTCCTCTATTCCTTAATTGTACGTATCTTTATTTATGTACGCGCAATAATTTCATTCGATTTTGACATTTGAAAAATAACTGTTGAATCAAACATTAGGAAACAGTAGTACAATATTACACTGTGCCAGTAACAGCAAGCTCACTGTGCGATGTATGAAATGTAACAAGATCTTGAAATAACACAGCATGAAAGGTCACATTCAGAGTTGCCATTATTCATACGACCGAATCATTTCACTGATTACATATTTTATAAAATATACGCAAAGAATGACATGCAAACATGTAAGGTATTCATCATCATTATATATTTTTAAGCATTGAATTATTCAATAGACTGCACTTGAATTTTTTTAAACGAGATGAAATTTGAGATGTATGTATTTTAAAAAATATGTTTGCATTTTGAAACAAGGCGGAAATGATGGCACAGCATCCACCAAAAAACATCAATATAAAGACAAGCAAACATCAACAAGCTTTTGCTGATGGCACTGCTGCTACTTGCTGCTTTTCATAAACAACAATGGAAACGGAAGTGATGAGTTGTCATAAAAATGCCATACACATTACCTTACCATGATGAATGCTGTGTTTTGAACTAGACCTGTATTCATTTCATGCGCAAACGTTACAATTCTTATTTTAGGAAATCAGATTCTGTTAAATCCATACATACGTCATCCCTTCACGCGATAATGCTGGATTATGAGCGCTGTTCGAGGCATTTTCGTGAAAGATGATTTACAAACTGGAGTTAGACACCAAAACTGCATGCATGAGAAGCATGATTTCAAACTTATGGTAAATATTTTAAAAAGTTTGCCCTTGAAATGCTATAACAAAAGAATAAGATAAAAATACATGGTAGATGTAAAGATAATCTATAATGTCATGTCATTTGAATAGAGATTCAACAATATTTTATGGCTGCTCTAAATTACATACGTAGCTATGCTCATTATACAAGAAACATGAAAATCAGCATAAAACTTGTTTCAAATTCAAAGAAAGTAATGATAATGCTACACGTTTCTTAATTTAACAAGGAAGATCAATTTCCAGTGATAGTAAGGCTCAGCACGACTATTTACTTAAAACTGGGTGGAGGCTCAGCATGTGACATCATTTGCTCTTCAAAGATTTTTTATTACTTTGTATGTACCTGAATATGTTTTGCTTATGTTAAATTATCTCGTCAAAATATAATCAGCACACATCTAATAATTACGCAGTGGTAGGGGGTGGCTACCGTGGTAGATGTATTTTTTTTATTAGAAGAGCAACAGTAACCGACAAGCTAGCCCATTTAGCTACTTTTGTCATTGTCAATTTCATTGTTACTGTACATACTGCTAGTTATAAGTTATATTAGTATCATTGACACAAACTTTGCAACATAAAAAATAATGTTTCAAGAATGATTTGTAAATTGTAATGATGATGATGGTAGTATGCATGCATGAGTAAATGAATGAGTAATCCACCACACTTGAGCCATAACAATAATAATAACAACAGGATAAAGTGGCACTGCAAAAACACTGGCAAATTTTCTCTCTGAAGCGTAAAGAGGGAGATGATTGTTGTGAAAGACACACGAGTCGTTTTTAACTGCCCAGCATGCAAGATCACTTTATTACTTATGCGAATTACACACTTTATAGTGCATATACTTCTGCCTGTGCCAGGCTATATAATATTCTGTATTTCACGTGATTATTATCGCCCCTGTTAAGTAATAAGAAGCACTGAGGTAATAACAATTTAGTACGAAATATGTAAGAGAAGGAAAAACGAGTGAAACAAAAAAATCAGACATGGATGTGATGATGATGAACAAAGACGAAACGAAGGTAAGGGCATATATCGCATTACGATTCACGGTTAAGTACGTTTGATTTATGTACAAAAGCCAAAAATGTGTAAGTATGCATATTATACATATAGCCAGACATACAACCAATACTACTACTACTTCATCATCATCAAGTTCATTCTGAAATTATGCTTATTTCTGTTTGCATGAAATCTCTTGTTCGGAGATTTGTTTTGAGGAAGCGAAAAATGTTGTAAACGGCCAATGAATTCTAATTATATTCTAATTATAGGGTTCAACGGGGTGGCTATTTTCGCACTCTGCATGAAGAGGTTTGAATTTTATATAATAAAGTTTCATGCTTCATATGTAAACATTATGCAACAAATTCAATGAAAATTTCATTTTTATTCAAATGTCTTGCTTGCTGTAGTTTTACCGGAAATCTGTGACCATCTTTATAGTACAGTTTATCCTAAGGGTTACCATTTTTTAAGACGTAGCTTCTTTCTGAGGTTACAAAACCACCGTATGTCCGTCCGTCCGACCTGAAACTACTTTTTCTTATAAACCTGCCCAGAAATACCTTGTTTATAAAAATCCGACCAAGGGTCAAGTTTCTCCCCATTATAACATAATTGTAGGTTACTAATCACTTGAAAACTTTCTTTCCTTACATTTTTTCATGATTCAAACATCTTGATAAACACGTACACGTTTGGTACACGTATTCCATTAATAACTAATTACACATCTTTGATTACTGAATTGGATGGCTATACGCCTGCAATTTCTTAAATGTAAGAGATGCAAATTGACAGAAACCGAAATATATTACTTCACTTACCTTAAAATAACCTTGTTGAATTCCTCTGGGTAAACTATCCTCATCTTGTTCCATGATTGCCGTTCGTATCAGTTCCTTATCAATTAATCTGTTGATGATCCCTTTACCATGCGCAGTGGACTCCAATAATTGGTCACTTGAAAAGCAAGATTTAAGTTCATCGCTCCTTTCAACGTCATCTTCATCATTATCACTATCCTCTGCACAGTCAATACTCGTTTTCTTTTTCGCATTTTTCTTGTTGGGATTCAAAACGATTGTTTTCACTGGAGACAACAGCTCCATGATGACTACGGGTATTTCCAACAACAATGCTACTTGTAGAACTAAAACTTTCTGAATTGTCCGTTGTTGTCCCTGTGGTTGTTAGTGAACTGTTATGACTTTGTCTATGATACAGACTTTGACCAGAACTGGGGCCACTTGACCGCTTTCCCCCACTTAATAAACCGACACTATTAGCTTGGATTGTGCTAGCACTACTATAATTATTTGCACTGGTGACACTATCACAATTGGAAATTGAATCTTCTGGATGAGGACTTTTTATTGTATCTGTGCCCATAATAATTCGATTCAAATTTATTCTAGGGGCAATCTGACAGCACTCTCAATCAGAAGCATAATTCCGTTCAACGAGAGATATCGATTTGGAAGGCAGGCTAGCCCGGCCGGTGGGACTTCTCTCTTCACCTTGTCTACCTGAAATATTTTGTGATTTCAATTAATAGATCAATTTTCTCATGTTCCTCTCCACCTCCTGCACATAGGTATATATCATAAATCTCTATTCACGGTAACAAATCACATCTGCCTTTTTATGAAATGATGCCCTCTTTGACAGTATGCGTCAAAATAACACTGAACATATCAATTTGTATATGCCTACTGTTCTCTCGCACCACGCCTCTTGCGTACACATGTAAGCTTTGTTTCATTTAAAACATGACAATAAGTAAGACATCATGTGCAGAGTGCAACCTAATGGTCTTGTCTACCTGAAATATTTTGTGATTTCAATTAATAGATCAATTTTCTCATGTTCCTCTCCACCTCCTGCACATAGGTACATATAATAAATCTTTAATCACGGTAACAAATCACATCTGCCTTTTTATGAAATGATGCCGTCTTTGACAGTATGCGTCAAAATAACACTAAACATATCAATTTGTATGCCTACTATTTCGCACCACGCCTCTTTGCGTACACATGTAAGCTTTGTTTCATTTAAAACATGACAATAAGTAAGACATCATGTGCAGAGTGCAACCTAATGGTTTAGTTTATTGTATATAGGTGTATAGATTTGCACACCTGTCTCTTCTTGCAATTTGATCCTACAAAAAAAATCACCAAATCCCGTACATGTCTCAATTTGTTTTCTGTTCGAAACGCAAACACAACACATCCGTGAAACAAAGGCAGTGAGGCACAATGCAAAAAATATAGCACATTTCCTTTGTTGGAACGTCTTGTGTCTTGCAAGTTGTTTATACAGGAAGACAAAAACGGCAAAATGCAAAGAACACGTATTATATTGGTAAAATGGTATTTACCACTTTTCGACGATGATGCCACTAAAACCTAAACAAGGTCAACATCGTAATGTCTTATGCACGAAAAACTGCGAAATTTCACGATAATTCAAAAACGCCTTCAATTCACAACTCAAACCGTGACAAAAGCGTATTGGAATCGATCCGGCTAAAAATATTATTTCTTCGTTTGTTTGACCTTCTCATCAACTCTGAAGCTAAGTTTCTAACCTCTCAATTTTAACTAAAGTTGTTTAGGAATATTAACCTTCAACTGTTTTGCGGAAAACTCGGCAAACCAATAATCAGGAAAATTCTCCAAACTGCATGCTACTCCGTTACTGTGTGTAATCTGTGCTTTGACCAGACTGGCACCAGGCACTACCAACACCGAGTCCACTGCAAAACCCGCACCGCTAATGAACAATTATTGCTTTTTTCTTCATTAAATTTTGTTACGTCTTTTTCAAACTTGAAAACCCACACAAGAGAAAAAAGTTGTTATCTGTTCAGTTAATACTTTTAAAATACTACTGCATGCTACTGAATAAAACAGCTCAAAATTTTTTCATCATCCTTTTGATCATCTTCATATTACACTACACCAGTCAGTAGTAGTAGCTATATAGTACTTTTACAATATAATATTCCTATCATCTTCACTACTTGCTCTTTATTAATAACAAGCAACGTTACTGCGAAAAGAGGTATCATAATCAACCAACAGCATTTTACTACAATTGTATCCCCAAAGCATATAAACCACCGCATCACCACCACCACCATAGTACCACCAGCAATCATCATCATCATCGCCATCGCCATGATCATCCCAAAAATCAGTGACTGTATCCACATATAACACACCTAGAATACATAAATACACAGAGAACAACACAAGTACAGAGAGAAACAAAATTTTTGCAAAAAGGTATCATCATAATAATCATGTTCATTCTACGATATCTATGCAGACAGATTTAAAATAGTATAGTAGCTTGACTATATAGAAAATGAAATGTGTACAGTTTTTTTAAAAAATGTGAGAGGTTATTTCTCTCTTTCTCTCTCCCTCACCTCTTTCCAAATTATATCCATAAGCGAATACACATTTAATATAGATATCTTTACATCATGCGAAAAAATGTAACCTACCGGCTTTTATCCCTTTACTTTGTTTATTCAAAGTAGAAAATATGAAATGTAGCATAAAACAATATACAATATATGCGCATCATTCATTGTGACAGATTTAAAATAGTATAGTAGCTTGACTATATAGAAAATGAAATGTGTACAGTTTTTAAAAAATGTGAGAGGTTATTTCTCTCTTTCTCTCTCCCTCACCTCTTTCCAAATCATATCCATAAGCGAGTACATATTTAATATTGGTATATTTACATCATGCAGAAAAAAATGTAACCTACCGGCTTTTATCCCTTTACTTTGTTTATTCAAAGTAGAAAATATGAAATGTAGCATAAAACAATATACAATATATATATGCATCATCCATTGAAATTAGATAATCCAAACTCCATAATAGGTTGAATAAGCTTTTAAAGTTTCTAACAGTTCAAGTATTCTTGTTATATATTGTATATACGAACAACGTCACATTATGATAAGAACATGTTTTTTAAACAAAAGAAGAAAAAGCATTTAATTTTTTCAACGTGTATGTTTCTGTTTGTTTTTGGGTAAAACATCATGTAATTTATGATTAAACTTTTAAACTTTTGCTGGTTGTTATCCTACACAACCTTGGTATACATTGACATTTACTAATGCTTTACCAGCTTGCTAAACATTGTTAAATATAATATACATATTTTTCTTATGTCCTGTTGTGATATCATCTTCATACTTATTATTACAATTCACGTGTAAGGCTACGATCATGATGAGAACTATAATATGTATGACGTTTTCGCTGCCTTTTGTGCTTTTTTAATCTTTAAATTTGCAAAATTGCTTGGGGGTAAACAATAATAGGCTCAGAGAACATCCTTTTCGCTTGGTCTCTGCACGCTGCTCTTGTAAGTTGTATCTTGTGTGGTTTACAATGTTTCATCTAAGAAAGATAAGACAAGAAAAAGGCCGCCTTAAAAATGTAGTTCACCTACCGAAATTAATTTTTGTCTAAAAAAGGAAAGATTTTCATTTTTGTGCCGCAGCGAAAACTCTCACACAAATGTATGTTTGTATATGCATTTATGTATATAGTGTGCTCATTAAAATTGTGAATGGATTATGAATATGGGTGGCATATAATACATATTATGATACTGTTTTGATGAAGAAGAGATGCAACGAGGTAAAAGGAGTACAGTTTTTGTCACAGATTGTGATTCTTTTTATTGGGTATCATTTTTGTAGCGTCTACATAGGTACATTCATAGGTTAGGTTAGGTAGGTTTATTTTTTACACAGAGGAGAAATAGAATTTTGTTTGTATCTGGGTAATTAAGCATGTTATCAGTGTAAATATTTTATACAATATTGTATATACAGGGTTTAGTAAACACACAAGCACTAGACACTTAAGCCTATTTTTACATAGTCTATTATTGAGAAAAAAGGAGATAATGAATTGTAATGGCTTACGGTGACATTTTGAGGTTTTTCTTTTGCTTGTGTTTTGGTGCCCATACTAATGCCGGTCATTGTTACAAGTGTAAGTAAACCACTCGTTCTTATTGATGTGCTGCAAAGTGCAGCATGCATTCCGAAAGAAATTTGGATGTGTTTCGGTGCCCATACTAATGCCGGTCATTGTTACAAGTGTAAGTAAACCACTCGTTCTTATTGATGTGCTGCAAAGTGCAGCATGCATTCCGAAAGAAATTTGGAAGAAAAGTAGCCGAAAAGAAATACTTATGATCTATATCACGATGCGCACACACGCTATTTTCAAGATGTGATTCGGCATCCCTTACATTGCATACAATAAATAAGTGCACCGTACACTGGGTAGGTAGGTATGATGACTAGTGTTTAACAGGACATTTAATAGAACCACTTGATGGGTCATTGTCATTATCATCAAGATCATTAGAATACACCGGTGGATTTATTATAGGCTTCTACTTCATTGTCATCAGTCTTCATCAGTAACATTCTACATCCTCCTCTGCCTCCTCAGAGTCGACTCGCTTTCTCCTCGGACCCATTTCCAGCTCCCATTCCACAATAATCTTTAGAATTTCGAGAAACTCAATGATTTCAAAACACCACTGAGCTAACATTTTGTACAGAGTTGAACTGGTAATGGTATAACCTCGTAGGTTTACCAATGGGGTAATCAGTTTGTATAAGATAGACATTTAAATGCTTTGAAATCTTCTCACTTCAAACAACCGTAATAGCTTGTTAAATGTGTTTTTTTCTAAGCTATCATCAAGATTATAACTAGCTGTGTGGCATGTATCATATAGCACGATGTAGCACGAAAGGCTTATCATTAACTACGATTTGAAACGATTATAGCACAAGGCGTGTGTTTTCTGACGCTCACAGAAAATAATAGTTAACACTTTTAAAACGCATATACCTAGTTTGTTATCATGATTCAAAATATCAGGGATTAGAATATCGCTGTAGGGTAAGATAAAGCGATACAAATCTGTAGCAAAGAAGCACTATATAAATAAACACACAATTATTTTGATAGATGTTAAAAGTTAGGGCACGCGCGCTATGAAATGATGATAATGATCTGATTAGTTAACCGCTGTAGAACAACTTGGTTTATGACTCTTAACATCAGTAATTTTAAAACCACATTCGTTTTCAAAACTATATTTCGTTTAATAATGATATGATGATTACTTTATTATATTTTTCTGCTTGGCACATTCAAAGTCTGCAGTAAAGTCGAGAAAGGCAATAAAATTTATAATTAGAAATAATATGAATTATGACCTGATAAACACTTTGTTAAGAAAAGCGGCAGCTAAAACGCAAGTTTTAATTGCTTACAGTTTATCCGCTTTTGGTTCGGCTGAGGAAATAATCCGTTTTAATAATGCTGCCGCTCTTTCAACAAGTAATACAAAACTCAGTGGGACAGCGAAGGCGATAGAGGATTACAATTTGGTCTACTGATCGATAAGGTGTATAAAATAAAATACCTTTTAAATTCAAGTGGCTCAGTAACTCATTTGCCTTGTAAATAAACCACGTAAAGGACTAAGGACTCGCTGAAATTATTCTTAAACGATATTTGCGTCAGAGGATAATAGTCATGGAGTAACATGGATGATATTGGAGTGTAAAAAAATCTACTATAAAGGGTCGTAATACAATTAGATAGGATGTTGAAATGGTCTGCTACTAATAACATGTATCCATTTTGTTCATATAGCGTCATGTTTGTTTTTTTATTTTAGCAGAGATATTCATCATATCGACCAGAACATACACACATTTTGTGAATTTAATGCAACAGGTACAATCATTTTACTAATTACGTAAGATGCTCCTTAATTGAAATTGACTCATGATTATGATAATCTGAAGAATGTGTACATGACTATAGACTAGACTAACCATAAGTTTGTGCTAGTGAGTACTCTAAATGGTTCTGCAAATGCTATTAGATCTACAGTGCTACTTTATCAGTCAGTCTATTAATATTTTGGCAATTTAAGTCATTTTCTGGTTCATGAAGTAATTAATGCAAAATTATTACATGTTACTAGCAGACACATATATTTATCTTCATGAAAATTAAGTCTCTAATATGAGACAGTGTATATATGCAGCGTGTAAATTAATAATAATATGTGATGGGGTGGTTTACTTGTTTTTGTTCGTGTATTAGTTTCATACAAGCTCAGCATCCAGTTTTGTAGTTTATTGAGAACGAACTATTCTAGCTCTTTGTAAGGGAGCAAAGAAACAGCGCCAAAGAGCTTATAAATGTATTAAAAATCTGTTATTTAATTGAACATACAATCTAACTTGTAAGGCTTAAAATGTATGAATAGCTAGTCAAGTCTAGGTACTTACATAAGTTAATTAGGTTTAGTGTTGAAAATGCGAACTTATAATGTACATTTTCAAGTCTGGAGTAATAGAGCGAATCGCTCATTTTAATAATATTTCG
>JAHZMV010005297.1:0-45267 GCA_027743765.1 Coecobrya sp. COE2 | reverse complement strand
CCTCCAGGTAATTGACGTCGCCAGAAATCAACAAGTCTCCAAAAATATACGCAAGTCCGACTAATGAGCTCAGTAATTGAAGATTAATTTTGTTAATATTATACATAGGAACTGGCAAAACTGTAACTCTCGTGGAAGCTATCATGCAAGTTAACAAACTCGATGAGAATTCCAGGTATGTATGTTAACTTTGTAATGGCTTTTGGAAGTACGTTTTCTTAATTTTTGATAATAATGAACAATTTCTTATACTTTGTTGTACAGGGTCTTGGTATGTGCTCCGTCAAATGCAGCCGCTGATGTCATCGCTGAATACTTGGCAAGTAGCAATCAGTATAAACCTGGCGACTTCATCCGTCTCAATGGCTTTTTACGAGCTGGGCAAGCATTACCGGAATCAATGGTCCCGTTCTGTACTGATGGCGACGACTTGCACAATGTGGCCATGCATCGACTAATTATATCAACATGTATGACTGCTGGACAATTTTTCAGCCTTGATTTGTCCTTGGGACATTTCACCCACGTCTTTATAGACGAAGCTGGATATTGCACAGAACCGGAAGCAATGGTCCCCGCCATTTTGTTAGCCAAGGTCAAAGGTGGTCAGGTAGGTCTCGCTTAAAGTACGAAAAACTCAAAAGAGCAAAAAGAAATCAGGATAATTATTATAAAGTATACTTTAAAAAATTACAGTTAATCCTGGCGGGAGATCCAAATCAACTTGGACCTGTTTTGATGAGCGATGTTTCTCAGAACTGTGGACTAAACAAATCACTGCTGGAGCGTTTAATGACACGAAAATTGTACATGCGTGATCCCGAACGTTTTCCAAATGAAAAGTATAACCCATTGGTCTTGACCAAGCTGGTTAAAAACTACCGAGCTCATCCCACTCTTTTGCGATTGCCATCAAGGCTGTTCTATGATGATGATTTGATTTCACAAGCCTCGTATGCGGATGCTTTTGAACTCTGCCATGATAATAAACTGAAGGATCTTTTAGTTAGCGAGGGCGTCCCAATCATTTTTGAAGGTGTTCAAGGTACGTGCACCAGAGAAAGGGATTCCCCTAGTTGGTGTAATGTCCAGGAGGCCATGAAAGTTGCCTATTATGTCTGCCAGTTGGTGAGCAAGTACGGATTGACAAACGAGGACATTGGGATTATAACCCCGTACCGGAAGCAAGTAAGTTGGAAGCTAGGAATTTTCCTCGTAATTATTTCTATGCTACTACTACCAATACCATTATTATTAACTAACGTTGCTTTTTAAACTTTTCTGAAACAGGTGGAGAAGATTCGCATAGCACTTCAGCTGAATCTCAAGAACGTTGACATACCCAAGGTAGCATCAGTCGAAGAGTTCCAAGGTGGTGAAAGGAAAGTAATTATAATTTCCACCGTGCGATCCGTCAACGAGGACAAAATTGACCATTTTGTCGACCGACTCAGCTTCATCTATCAGCCGAAGCTAAAGTAATTATAATTTCCACCGTGCGATCCGTCAACGAGGACAAAATTGACCATTTTGTCGACCGACTCAGCTTCATCTATCAGCCGAAACGATTCAATGTAGTGATTACAAGAGCAAAAGCGCTGATGATTGTGGTCGGAAATCCGCACGTGCTTGCAAAGAACAAGTATTGGGAACATTTGTTGAAGTACTCAATTGAGTTAAATGCGTACACTGGATGCAACTTGCCAATTTACCTTAATCAGACAATTGCAAGATTTACTGTTGATCAAACATCCTCCGCAGAAGAATCGGAAGCTGAAGAAGGTAATAATGAGGTTGCAACGATCCAACAAAATGGATCAGCTCATCATGTCGAGCCAGATGTCAACAGAAATGAAGAGTTTCAGGACTGTCAAGAAGAAACTTTTTGAATGGAAGAAATCAATTTTCAAAGTTTGGTTAATGTTTGAGGTCTGTAGTACTTAGACTTTTTTAGCATTAGTATTACGTTTTAGACTCTAAAGGTTAGAGTATTATATTGACTTTGTCGTGTAGATTGAAAATTTCATATTTAGAATTATTATGTACTACTGATTATACATGTTAATTAACTTTTGTTTTATTCCATCTTCAGGAATAAAAAATTGATTTTATGGATAAATATTAGTTTGTTTCAGATTTTGGTAGAAAGTTCAGATTTAGACTTGTGTACTGCTGACTACTCAAGTCAAGCAAGTAAATTTGTTTTATTTCAGTTTCAGGAATAAAAATTTATTTTATTGATAGATAGTTTATAGTAATGGAAAATATGTAAGTGAATCCTAAGCTAAGATGTTTTGGAAAACAGGTCTATTGATAAAATGTATTATCGATGACTTTTATCATGACTTATCAAAAACATAAGTTTAAGTAAAAAAATTAAAATTTAGAGCAATGCAATGGTTAAATTTTATAAAGATCTGATTTGGTTTTACAACTTTTTAAACATTTTGTAACTTTTAATGATGTAATGGTTTTTAATGAACATGTTTTTATTCCTACATAAAAATAAATTTTAATGGTGAGGGTTTCTCTTTTTAATGTAACAAGGTTTTATTGCTAAATAAAAATAATTTTTAAACTTACAAAATTTTTACTTAAAACCATCCTGAAATTCATTCTTCATTCATTCACACAATTCATAAATTACTACGAAACTGCTAAAGCGCATTGTTCAGTATTTGTGTCTATAACTCGTCGAATGAGTGTCTTTACTTCACTAACAGAGATGCTATCTGTTTTTGCCGAAATGGGAATTATTTTATCAAACAACAACACGTTCTCTGGCACTATTTCTGAAGGTAACGACCTCAAATACTTTTCATATGCACTTTGATCACTAACAACGCTACATATTTCCTTAATGAGTGGGTATGAGCCAGGTAAGCTTTGTGTCCCAACTCGGTTGTAATCGATACTCCTACAGGCACCGGTATAATCACATTCTTTCCTGGCATTCCATTCAAACAGAAAAATTTCGAATCAGCTCCCGATTCCGCCATAAACCTTCTTGACGAGTTAAGACCAGACACCTTCCGTCAGCGTTACATCCTTATGACCAACAGCCACAACATCCCCTCCTTTACCCCCCACACCTCCATTTTTCGGTAGTCCTTGTCCACCCGCCCCCGCCTTTACAAATATCCTTAAAGAGTCGTAGAAAACCGTTGTAGAATCCTTATCCGCCTTTACTTTCTTCAGTACTTTCAGTTGCTTCCCACTGACTTCAGGATCTGAAACAGCCATCTTTGAACTAAACGCTCTCCAACTGCCAACCCGCCTGTGCAGATATGTCTCCAAAAATGATGTCACTCTACTTCCGTTTCCCAATCCAACGGATGATGATGCAACCGTCCTCTTCGTCTGACCGTCACCCCTCCTCATCCTCCCACAGAAACATTCCCGATTCTCCAACAATCCGCTTCTCAACAAGTATCCCCTCTGCGCCGTTAAAAACCGCATCTTTTCCTTAAACAGCCCTGCCAAAACCAATTAAAAACATAAAATCAATCACCATTAAACCAAACTTTAACCAACCATTTTTAACAAACTAACAGCCTTGTCACTCACCTTTATCCCCACCCATCAAACAAACCAACAACTAATTATCTTCCCCACTCTTTATCCTCCTCAATAATTACCTCCAAAACAACTTAACAAACAATTAACCTGTTTTTAAAGACACACACGTGCACATTTTTCCTTCTCTCGTCGGCTCTTTCATTTTTTTCCAAGAACTCATATTTCCCTCTAACCTCACTTGTTTAGTGTGACGTCAGCTGAGCAGCAGAAACCCTGTTTCATCCTTGTTTACTGTAGCCACCCGTGCCATTGTAGCAAACGGGTAAAAAGCTGAGAGGTAAACAAGCTCACGTCTATTTACCAACCTCCTTTTCCACCCCTCTCATTGGTTCACGTCAGGTAAACTGCTACAAATCCTCAGCTGATTTCGAGAAAAATCCTTTTTCAAAAAATTAACTTTTTTTAACGGATTTAACACCTCCAATCCCACTACTGTCTCTCTCGTCAATTAAGTGTCCTCATTTCATCAGTTTAATTGCTCATCTTTAAAGTTTCCAGGATTCCAGTATTAAATTTGTTTCCAGAAATCGGGTTCCAGCCAAGTTGAAAATTGCCGACGAGGGTAACATCTTTAATGAAATAAATTACTGTATTGAGTGATTATAGTAAAATAAATTGGTGCAGGTTCTTTAGGGCTATCTGAATGAATGTTAGTGCATCAAGTGTGGTGAATTGATGGAAGTGCTTTATATTAATATGCAGCGTTAATAAGAGTGTACTATTCGTGTATGGAATGGAATAATGTGTTGATGGGAACAAAAAACTAAGCAGGTAAGATAATACGTACTTTTTTGGAATGTAATTTTATGTAATAGACTATGTCTGTGGATTTTTGTATGCACGTCAGGTTAAAAAAAATGTTACATGCGTTCTTTTTGGAGTGCATGCGAGATTTTTTTTATAACTTTATTTTATTGACTAGGATAACTATATGGAAGAGATATAGGTGAGGTGGTGGTGACCAAATGAGGTAGGAGACTATGAGCAGTATAATGAGTGGAATGGGGAATGTGTAATGGAAAATGCGTTAAAAAATTGAGTTAAATGTAAATGTAGTAGGTATGCCAGAAGAAATTGTTCTCAAACGTTGTTTTAGAGAGAAATAGGGTGACTGATTGGGAGATGGTGTGATGATGAGTTTGTATATAAAACTGTGAGAGAGCATATTATTATTGTGAAGATTTGATTTGGAGTTTGGAAGGACAAGTAAGTAAATTGGGATCATGCACGCTCACCTGTAAACAGGTGATTTTTTTGGGTTAGAATGTAGATTTAAAAAGGTTGGGAATGCTGGACAGTATCAGGTTTAGGATAGGATGCGTAAATTGTCTAGTTTTGAGGATAAAAGGTGTTTAATTATGAAGGATTGAATAGATGGTTAAGGTATAATGTTGTAAATGGAATTTTTCGGTCAGCTGAATAATTTGCAGGTAATTATAGGGTCTAGACTGGTGGTGGGAGTTGTCTTTAGTCATTATTACTCAGCATTACTGAATTGTGAATGAATGATTGTACTTTGCACTTATTGCTGGTATTGCATGCGGAGTTGATTAAATTTTGATGTGGTGAAGCTGGTTTATATATGGATTTATTATATTTTTGTGTTTATGCTGTATATTGTGCAGATTTCATGGACGGGAAATCAAAATCGGGTGGAATAATGTTTGTCGGGCTGTTAGAACTGTGTGGATAGTGACTTTTGGTAAAAATAAGTTTTGAGTGTCCTTATCTTGTCAGTGTATCAATGTTTTTGAGTTGGAAAGATGGCTGTGGCGGAAGCGGCATCCATGTTTTGTCCACATTTGTCATTCAAAGTTACCCACAATCGTAATAATGAATCCCATGTGCATCGTTCCTCGAAGAAAAACTCTTTGTCCGGTCAGGAGGCACTTGAAGGGGACAGTAAAAGATTGCAATCAGATTCCATTTCAGTGGTGTCGGATAATCTTGATTCCTTATCCAGAGATGGAACTGACGAATCCGTTTCAGAAAACCACATTGCGTGCCACGACTGTAATGAGCTAGGCATTGCAACCCCTCCAAGATCTCCGTATCACTTATGGAGATGTTTGGAACCAAAGTGTAAACTTCTGTTATGTGGAAAACAAATTCAAAATCATTCCCAGTCCCACTGCCACGAGTACCCTTCTCATGTGCTACAAGAAAATGCTGCTAGCAAGCGTATATGGTGTAATGAGTGTAACCACGAAGTATTCACTGACCATCGTAATCGTAGACCTGTCCCTGGAGTTTGGACACCTGGCTATCGAATCGAAGAAGAAATTCCAAGAGGTCTGTACAACATCGGAAATACATGTTTCATGAATGCAGCTCTACAATGTATGTTGGCAGTTACTCCGTTAAATTCCTACATGCTGGGCCAATGTAGTCATCTGCAAGGTATGTATATTTTTTTATGATTTATTTCTATTTTTTTCAAATCTTGCTTCCAATGTAATTAACGTGTATTGGTTTCTTATGACTTTTTTAGGAAGAAACGTTGCGCTAAGCTATTTATGGTTGTTGTCCGAAATGTGGTCTGACGATCCATACAAGTATCAAAAAGGCGTGATGCCCTCAAGACTTCTTCATTCCGTCCGAGCTACCCACCCAATATTCAGAGGATTTCAGCAACATGATACCCAAGAATTTTTACGACTATTCATGGATACGTTGGCTGAAGAAACTAGAATCCCTCATTTTGTTTATGATGAGACAGAAGACAAGAAAGAAGAGTCGCGTGGATCAGAAGATGGTAAATAATATACGAGAGTTAACAAGCAAGGGTTTTTAATGATAGTGAACTTTAATATACAACTTTAAATAATTACTTTAGGAGGATCGTCAGATTCTGAAACTGAATCGTTTGAAACATGTGATTCGGGGAATGCCTCTGAAGAGACCATGTCCACAGATGTCCACAATGGGGAAGGCAACTCAGCATCAAATAATCCATTGAAAGATGTAAAGGTTGCATTGAAATCCGTAGTGTCTGACATATTCGATGGCCAGATAGAATCATCAGCTCAATGTTTATCATGCAAACAGTAAGTGTATATAAAATTAAATGCTGTGAAATTAAAACCAATAGGAGCTATTGTATCAAATATGGATATGCTAACTTTATGAATATTTTGTTTCAGAATATCATCGCGAATTGAAGTATTTCAAGACCTAAGTCTGCCTATTCCCACCAGAGAAGAGCTTCTCACATTAAAAAAGTACGAAAAATTTGATCAAGATGAGTTCAAAAGGTCAGTAGGATGGATAGAATGGATATGGGACTGGGTGAAAAGTTTCATGTGGGGACCCGCCCCAACTTTGGAAGACTGTTTTGCAGCATTCTTTTCTTCAGATGAATTGAAAGGTATATTGTAAAAATAAGTTCAATACTAGCTGATCATCAAACACTTAATTTGCAAGTTTCCAGAATCACTATTTTTTATTTTCTTTAGGGAAGAATATGTATTCCTGTGAAAAGTGTAAAAAGCTGAGAAATGGTGTCAAAAGATGTTCTCTATACCATCTACCTGAAGTACTTTGTGTTCACCTTAAGCGGTTTCGAATGTATGAATACAGTGGTGGGATGGGATTCTCGGGAAAATTGAGCCAGTATGTACAGTTTCCAATGGACTCGCTCGACCTAGCGCCATTTCTGAATAAAGGTTAGTATGATTATTATTTAGTTACTGTGTTAAATCTGTTGTGACAAATTTTAAAATTACATGATGTACTTTGCGATTTTTCAGATTGTCCTAATCAAGTAACAACCTATCGTTTACTTGGTATTATCTGTCATATCGGGTCATTCTTGGGCGGACACTATATAGCTTATGTTCGGAGGGGAGATCACTGGTACCTTTGTGACGACGCCCGAGTCGTTGAAGTTTCATCCGAGACGGTTGCACAGTCTGAAGCTTACGTCTTATTCTACCAGTACGATGAATTTCATTAAATGTGTATTTATTGGTGATTTTAAGTCAAAAACTAGATAATTATGGTGAATATTTTTATTTAGAAAATATGCGGAAGATGAAGATGAAACCAAACAATCCGTTCTGGGAACCTGGTCACAATTTGAGACGGACCATAGTAGTGGTGCTGGGGCGGATGGTGACATGAAGTTTCAGTTGATTTCTAGAAAATGGCTTACACAATTTTTCTGGAATGAAGAAGTGGGCCCGATTGATAATTCTGACGTTATTTGTCCTCACGGTTTCATGGTTCCGTATGATTTTTGCCATCTCGGTGCCACGTGGATTCCTCAACCTGTGTGGCAAATTCTCGTGGAAAGGTAAACCTCCTCCGTATTCTATAATTCTGTCTTTGTAAGCAAATTAATAATTGTAGCCTAACATTCGCTTTCATCGTGTTTTCAGGTACGGAGGTGGCCCATCGTTAGCTTATTCTGAGGAATGCGTTATATGTGCAGCTGCCTGGAGAAAGCATCTAAAATCTGTCCAAAAATCCACCGCATCGTTAGATAGTTCGAGTAAGCTTTAATTCGTTCTCTGTGCGTTTGGTGCTTAATTATATGTACTGTAGTTTGCAGTGTACTCATTTGTTGTGTTTTTCAGGTGACAGAGAATGACAAATTAAGCGTTTCAAGCATGGTTGAATAATTGACGTAAAATCCTATTAGTCTGACATTGTCCATCAGAGGGAAGCATGTTTATTTTACATTATTTACAACAAAAAACTGTGGGCAAGTAATAATTAATTAGTAATTTTTAATGATTGTCAACCCAGTCAACTGAATTTTTTTCGAAAAAAGACAAATGTAATCCGTAAAGCATAAGCCATTGAACACTGACTGTATTTCACAAAAACATACTACGCGGTAAACAAAATTTGCACATCATTAGAGGAGAAAGCTCGCTGACCAACCAACAACAGCTTTGTAGTTTGTACTTAGTACTTAGCAGATTTTTGAAGTCTCAGTCTTGTAGTCGATATTTTGATGATGATGGGATGCATGATTTGCAAATAACCGCCGCATAAAACCCGGGTACGAACATGATTCCCATTCCCACACGATGACATTTCTGATGACGTGATTGTGATACATTCAAATGTAAGTCATTAATTATAATAGAGAAATATTTATATAATATTAATACCCAAAAAATATATTCACACAATTTATTATTGTCATTATATACACTGTCATTGTACTGCTTTAATATTCAATATGAGAGGGGTGTTTACAACCAACTTAAATCAAATTAATGTTACAAAGTTTACATGTAAGTTATATTATTAATTATTACTACGTGTGTAATATATTATGTATAAAATTATTTTATTTCCTTGTAAAATGAACTTTAATTGTGAAACTGAGTTTGTAAATCGTAAATAATTTTTACACAAATCAGTCTGTTGAAGTATCGATCGCATCACTTTACTATTTACTAAAGACGTCCTTTTCCTAAAATTAGAAAAATGTATAAAGACATTTTGGAGCTGTATTACTCTTATGATTTATTTGAAAGTTTTTAAATTTGATGTATCTATTGATTTATTGGCAAGAAGTGTTTAAAAGTATTGTTCAACAACGCATATCTATAAATTGTCTATTGCATGCGGAGAGGAAAAAATAATCAGCAATAAAGATTTACTACAATTTAACATAATATTTTTATCCTTTTTTCTTTCTATGTTTTGGCATTTTCATGTGAATATTTTAACTTGGAAATCGACATTAAAATTTGTAGACGAAGATCCGTTGAGTTGAGCATATGAATTTAGAGAGCAACTCCAGTCGCAGCTTTGCAAACATTTTTGTCTCAGGGTGCCCCTTGACTGCATTACGTATTTACTCTAAACCATTTTTCTTTCCTATTCGTATGTGACCTGTTTGAATCATGTGATCTGTTGGCAAAATCATTTCATCTGCCCTGCGAGTTACTTTGCTCTGGCCATGATATGTACTTTTAAAAATAACATGTACACATTAATTGTAACTTCGTTTGTGGCTTCTAGATTGAAAATTTTGGCAGAAAATGGGATGTGGTATACGGTAGTTCGTAGTCAGTAATAAAACTGTCACCACCACCATGATGAACTACTAAAAGGGATAGGGATATACACAATGCAATCTCCTTTTCTCATTATCATTTTGTTTAATTTCTCTGTGTGTGTTCATTAACATAACACCTGTACCATATTCTGGTGATTTTTTTATATTCATAGCTCACCAGCCCCATCACACACACAGCTTGTTTGAGGTTTGAAGCTGGGGGATGTAAGTTGTAACATCTTTTATCCATCTAACATGCATCTATCATCGTCATTTTTTCCAAGCATTGTATTCCAGTTCGGCTAATATTAACCCAGCCAGCCATCCTCAACCACATTTTCTTACAGCTCACAACTATGCGATGATGATCATTTTGTAATTGTGGTTGTGTTGATAATGTTGAATCGGTTAAGTTTGTAGTCGCAAGTGTGCAGATGTTATTTTCCCCTAATCACTATGAATTTAATACTTGATGAATTGTAATAGCATTATAATGCGACATTTTTGCATTGCTCTATTATGGAATTATTGAAGATGAAATACAAATATATATAATATTCGTGCAGATACTAAAAATATTTTATGTAGGAAGGAATGGAATTTATTATGAAAAAAAGTTAATCCAGTCCAATAGCGATGAAACCAACAATACGACAGATAACAACGTATTATTCATCACAATTAGACTGATTATTCATCTACTATTGTTTACCGTTTTTCTGTCTCTTCCCCTTCACAGCATTTGCATAGATAAAAAGAATCCAAAAAGCAAGCCCTTAAGGGATGCTCAGAAGGGTTGAAATTGAAAGCTTTCATTTTAAGACGAGTGTTTCACTTTGCCCCTCTACGTATTTTATGCATTTTATAGTTTCGTGCAGGTGTTGACTTTAACTGCTTTATAATATATTCAATACAGAGCTGGACTGACTCATTAAAAAATATTTCATTCAGAATGTCTCATCAAAATGCTACAAAAGAGACGCTGAAGTCAATGATGAGCACTCAATATGACAAGACGGATGAAATGGATCCACCGTTGAGTGTTGCATCTTTGCCATCCTTGAATTCGAAAAGTGATCCGACACTCGGTTCCATATCGGAGAAAGCATCAGTCATAACTAAAGATTGCTCAACGTTACTTCCAGCTAATCAAGAAAATTCTCTAGTCAGTATTCAAAAAGTCAACGTAATTAAACAAATAGTTCCTGCGTCGTCAATTGTAAAGTCAGAGAATAAACCTAATATAAGCTGCAGTAGTACCATAATTTCTACAAGAATGAGCGATTCTAGTGAAACCGCTAAGAAAAGTGAATCTATCCCAATTCCCCTGAAAATTGATCGGGAAAATCGCCTGGAGCTGGAGCAAGGCTCACCCAAAATGTCAGCACCAAGTGTGGCTACACCTATTAGCATGGTTTCATCTGCGAGTAGCCCCGTCATTGTCTGTTCTTTACCCAGTGTCACCCATGTCACCCCTGTCAATAGTGTAAATACTGAAAAATGTTCTACGGTTACTGCGATTTTGACAGATACAACCACTGAACCGCAACCTAGTTCGCAATCCCACCAAGTTTTAACCCAGGCATTAGCAGCGCAGCCCTTGAGACAGTCAATAATATTTCATCACGGATATGATGCTCTTGGATTGCCCACCGTTCACCCCACAGTTAATCCTTCGTTTGACACAATGAGGAATGTAGGAGGGCCTGAGAGTACCTCAACATCAGGAGCACAACATGATAGTGACCTCAATGACACCGTGAAACCTGCTCCACCGCCAGTAGCTACTGCAACAGTAATTCGGGCACCACCTGAAGATTACATGTTCAGCAATGAAAATTTCACGTCTCCTGTGTATCCAAATACTCATGGGTATCTGCAGCACCACTCACCACACTACCAAATGATGTCGCATCATGGACATGGATGTCACGTTATGGGGCCGGGTGGAATGGGACATCCAGGAAATACTGGAAACATGTACATGAGGGGCGATGAGTTTGCATATCCGTCGTCAGTACCCATTGAACGGATACCAAACAGACATTGGCCCAGACCAACGGGTCAGCTCTCGGAAAGAGGTAAAAATATACATATAAAAGCCTAAGAAAGATTTGCAATAAAATTCCGCATGAAGTACGCATTAATTCCATAATTAATGGCTTTCTCTTTTTTAAACAAATTCCAAAACTGACTTTAGGACAACCAATTGATATGCTCCCAGACTACAAAAAGTCTGCTTGTGACCGAGAAAGGACACGAATGAGAGACATGAACCGTGCGTTTGACATGCTGAGACAACGCCTTCCATACAGCAAACCGCCAGGGAAAAAATTATCCAAAATTGAATCCCTGCGTTGGGCCATAAAATATATCAAATATCTACAATCTGTCCTTGAGCATCCAGTAAATCCAACGACAGGTTGTCTTAGTGGAACGGGTGGATCTACAAGTACACATTTCCCAACAATTATGTATGATTCCCACATTCAGCAGGTGCCAAATATGGCACATCAAACCGTTTTTGGACCTGTGCAAACTCTGCAGCCTCCAGTTCCACATTATGGACATGCACCCGTTTATCAAGGTTACCTCTGCTCAGATCAATCCCCATCATTATCCAACCTTTGCGTTGTAGATTCCACGCTTGGAACAGGATCCAGTTTAGGGTCTGAGGGCACTCCGCCGTCAGGGGGTGATTATGTCAGCTTGCAACCCTCCTCTGAATATTCCATTCAGACGTTATCATCAGTTCCTGCAGAACATGCATCAAGTCATCAACAACATGGCTTTTACCCACCCACTCAATAATTCAGTTTCCAGTATCAATTCTGTTATACCTACATAATATGCTACTTGCAAAATTAATTACTATGTCTCTACATTTAAAGTTCAATTTGAAATAAGAAGCACAACTAAATGACGTGGGTAGGTAAACTTATTATTGAGACGCCATCCGTTTTCGTAACTCATATTTTAAAAGGTTTAAACAGTTATGTAAATATTATGTTAAAATTTCATGCAATATTTTAGACATAATTATTCTAGTCTCGCAAAGGAAACCAAAAGCAATTTAGATAATTGAAAAACCAATACATAGTCAAAGTGAGGATATAGTCAATTAGGCAATTTAGTAGGCACTATTTAATCGTATTTTCAATAACGTACATTTTAAAACAATAGATAATGTAATATAATAGCGGTTTTGGCATCTTGTTTCGCAACCTTGTTGCTCGTTGTTCATACATAAGTACAAGTACATAAAGTTATGAATGTAATTAAGTTTATTTCATGGTGTACAGTGATAAGAAGGGAGCATTTTAAAAAACTTTCCCCTTATTAATTTTTTTTATTATTCAAATTTTAATTATTGTCCTTTCTCTTTGTTTAACTGTCCACTTTAGAATACTTGAAACATGGATATTTATACATATTTTGGAAATCAAATAAAGTATAATCATTTATTGTAACGGTTTTGGTTTCATGCTCGATTGCATAATGTACTCTGATTAATTGCGTAGAAGAGATCTGATACGACGTTGTGGGAAACGATAATGCCCAGCACCCAGGTAGCAGATTACAATACACGTGAATAAACACGGGATAAACTTTCATATCCGGGGTCCAAACAACGGAACGGCTTTCATTATTGCATGTTCTACATTCCCCGTTCTTTGTTTGTTTTCACTGTTGTAGCTATGGTACTCATTTATCGATTTATTTTTTCTTAACTTTCTGCATAACAAGACCCACGTAACTTATTTGAGCAAGGAATAAAATCAAATCTACATGAACCCTACACACTGTTGTTTCTTAACAATGGTATATTGTAAATTGTTCATTATGTTACAGAGATATAAACTGTGTTAATTTGAAGGTTGCATTCATGATTCCTGTTTATTGGAAAATTGAAATCATATAGTTGATAGTAATATAATTTGCATTGTATTTACTTGTACAACTTTGTTTCATGTAACAAATCAAGTTTTAATTCTGTTCAAAATTATATCTGTTCCTAACTTGTTTCATTTAACGCTATAACATGGCACTCAAGAAAAAGAAGGACACTGCCAATACGCCTGACGATGCAACTTCAAATACTGGAGGGTAATAAAAGAAATATACGCATTTAATAACCTTATTCGTGTTGGCATAAATGTCATCATTATTTGTGTGAAAAGCATGAATACAAGCGACAAAACTAAATTTTTCAGTGGAGTTTACTGGATACTATTTATGTCATTTTAATAATTGGTATCTCGTTTCCTCAACTAGATCTCAGAATCTCTGGGATGCTGCATCCGAAATGAGTAATGATGGAAGCCAAAAGGCAACCAGAAAGGTTTTAAGAGCAGAAGATGTTACAACCATTTTTGTTCTGGGAAGTAAATCAGCGGTAAGGGAAAATTTATATAACGATAAAACAGTGTACTGCATGAAAAACATTAATCTGTTTGAAAACGAGTGACAAATGCATATTACACAATAATTTACGCTTCATTTCTGATTAATTTTTCAATCAATGGCTTCTGTCGTTTTTTGCTAATCATCATAAACCACGCAGATAAATGTACACACAGTAGCTTGTAAATAAGTAAGTTTGTCAATAGGAATTTTATTGACATGTTTTATCCAACATCATTCCCAAAATACTTGAGAACAATGATTTTTGCGTAAGTAAACTGATGATAATGAGGACATTATCTACTGGAATTATGATTTGTAATGTAACGCTTTAT
Source organism: Coecobrya sp. COE2 (assembly GCA_027743765.1). Classification (NCBI taxonomy): domain Eukaryota; kingdom Metazoa; phylum Arthropoda; class Collembola; order Entomobryomorpha; family Entomobryidae; genus Coecobrya; species Coecobrya sp. COE2. Next base: position 30,930 of record JAHZMV010005297.1, on the reverse strand, counting down.
ATATCAACTTCCATTTGCATTATCCATAATCCTAGCGGAATCAATTTTGTTTCTGCGTTTATTTGACAGAATACCTCAATGATCTAATCAAGATTACACACACTATACCTATTCAACATCATTACGCTAAAGTGATTGTGAAAGTGAGAAACCTATAAAATGTCAATCATTTTGTTATAAAACATATTGTTCCTCTAAATATGGATATGTCGAGTATATATATATGGCATGGTTGGTGCGGGAGTCAGTTGCCAGAAGTCAATAGTCATTGATCAAGTTCATGAAATCCTGTTGGCAATGACATTGGACTTCAACTAAAGTTTATACTATATACAATGAACATACATATTAAAGCATAATGGCTAATGGCACATCATTTTAAGTAGTAGGAATTTTTTTTGAAGCAACTGGTCGAAAACAAAACATTAAGGTTATAAAAAATACATATAGAATTTTCTTATCAATAAAACCAATGCAATTATCACATCCATCCTTTTAAGATTTTTTTGTAGGGTGTAATGGAATATTTGCATTGTGAATTGGTGGCACGATGTCTACCGGTGCCTCTTATCATCTAAAAACTCGCATGACAGTCTGCTTGCCTGCGTGTGTGCTGCTGCTGTCATTATGTCATTTTATATAGTTTATTTCATGCTGTTTACCTTTAATGTTTTAATAATGGTCTTTGGATAAAAGGAGATAAACATGATTTATGTTGTTAATTGCGACACAGGGAAAGAGTACACTGATTGGGAGGCTGCTGGAGAAGAATGAAACTCCCAAACCTACCTTGGCCCTTGACTTTACTTTTGCAAGGAGAACGACACCCGACTTGGTAAAACTGATGACTATTTTTTATGCTATAATTTGTCGTAAACGTGAGCACATCTAGTATGCACGTTTAGCTAATTTGTTTGGTTACTAAATTAGCAAAATAAGGGAATAAGACAAAACCTGTACGTATATAATTTGCTAATGTTGTACTATGAAGTAAATTGTTCTTCTCGTGAAGAATTCCAAAAATCATGATTTTTTGCATAATATGTATTGTTTAGCGAAATGGATAAACTTATACATATTGTCTAATTAATATATTATACCAATCATTTTGCATGACATTTTCTTGTTTAGACAAAAGAAGTATGCCATATTTGGGAACTTGGAGGAGATGCAATTACATTCTCGCAGTTGATTGATACACCAATCAAAACGAATCATGCGCTTGATAAGTTGGCAATTTTCCTTGTTCTGGATTTGTCAGTGCCAGAAAAAATGTGGGCTACTCTTGACGTTGTCGTAAATACAGCAAAAAAGTAAGTTTAACTGCGGTTATGAAATCACAAAGCAGCAGTAATATCGGCGCATATTTGACTTGATGGTGCATTCTATATTACTTTCAATATTTTTAGAGCACTTACACGTGCACTGGCAGATAATCTTAGAAGTAAGGAGAGTCAAGACATGACCAAAAAACTTGATGATAATATCAAAGAAAGACTTGGCGATGACTGCCAGGTAATCGAATAAATTATGAAATATTTTAACTACTGTGGAGCTTTTATAAATATATCAAACTGAATTTCTTTGTGCATGCTTATATTAAATAATGTGCTACATTCAACAATCAAATAACGCCTCCAGTTATTTCACCGGGCTATATTGTATTTTTCATTTTTACAGGACAGAAATCAAATCGAGCCATTTCCATTACCTCTGGTGCTGATATGCACAAAGTACGATGTGTTGCAGGTAAAATGCCCATTTATAGCATTTTCCTTGAAGCACGTGACATTAACCTAAAATTGAACTAAAATTGCTTCTAAACTTTTGCAAATCTAGCTGCCAATAGTGTCAATAACATTTTGCATGCGTGACATTTCTAACGATGCTAACAATTTGTAATCATTTATTCATTTATTTCGTGACGACGGCCATTGCTAAATGCTGCTAATTGTCGATAATTATTTGTAGAATCAAGTAGACTTTCTCTATTCCAACTAGTTTATTTTTGAAAACCAAGTGGTAGAACGGCTAGAAACTTCAATATTTGCAAGATTAGCAACGGTGCTGATTATGTATAATTTGTAATTTGCTAAATGTAGACGCGTTACGTGTTTGCAATCATTTTTAAAATGTTCGTTTTCTCAGTTGTAACGTTCTCGTGTTTGACACATGCTTCATGTGTGTAAACGTACAGTTATTGTATTGCATCAGTTCAGTAAGTAATACAGCAACAGTCATCAGTGCATGTTCACATGAATGACATCACCAGAAAAAATCATCCTTCATCTAACCTTGTGGAGTAATAATAATGAAATATGAAATCTTCTAAAAGATGATGACGATCATGATAGGAAATTGGAACCGACTGATACTGAACTTGCAATGCATGCGGGGTGCTCATGTCTATGAGCTACTATAATGGTTCTCGTGGTGGGTCCTCTCTTACTATCATGCAAAGCCCAAAATATACGAACTAGTGTGTGATTTTCCATTCCAGTCACTAGTTATTACTTGATCCAATCCAATCCAACACAAAAGCTTCAGACAAATTTTAATTTTGTGTGATGATGTGAGCGCAATGTGATAAACTGATGATGCTATACAATATACAGTTGCAGGAGGCGGTGTACGTGTTCATGAAAGATGAAAGAAATAATTAGGATTTGCATCAATTTCATTATAATTCTAGTTGCATACTTTTACACACAATCAATTAAATTCATTAAAAAGCTAAACAATAGGCGATATGTAATTGATACGCTTGTCACCCATTTCGTATAACTAGTACAATTGACTTTCGATTTTTTCCCTTTCCAATGTAGAATTTCGAGCCAGAGAAACGAAAACTGATATGTCGCCTCCTGAGACTTGCATCCCATCGGCTTGGTGCAAGCCTCAACTTCTACTCTGTTCATGAAGTAGCACATAATCGACGAATGCGTGAACTTTTCTCTCATTATGCTTTTCAAACACCATTCCCGTAAGACATTTATAATTTACAAGAGATATAAAGTGTTCTCCAGGCACAATGACTATGTACCTAGACGTATAAACAAAATGTAAAACCGTTTTTGTTTGCTGATGCCGTGACTCTTTGTTGCTTTTTATTAGGAAGGGCATTGTGCAAGATTATAACAAAGCTTTGATGATTCCTCATGGAGGCGACTCGTATGATCAAATCTGGCCTGGAACATCATCAAACCAGTTTTCCATGGACTTTTTCAAGCATCTCTTTGAAACTCAAGTGGGGAAGTATAATGAAAAATTGTCTGTACCGGACGATCCTGCGGAAGACGCAAATTTCCGTGAATCGGATGTAGACTCCCGACGGAGTTTAATTCTAGAAGATATTGCACTTACGGAGAAAGTGAGACAAGAGTTTTCTAAAGCAGACAATATCATTCTTTAAAGTAGTTTTACGTAATTGTCTTAAAATTTAATGACATATATATAACATATATAGCACTAAATTATATATCAATTTCCTTTTGCCTTGAATAACTTCTGTTGTAAGTTGTTAATGTTATATCAAGTTTGCTTGTAAAAGAGTTTATACACAGGAGAATCTAACAAATTATAATAAAGAAAAGAAGTACCTCTATTGAATCCTGTGCATAACTATCTCTAATTTAAAGAGGTTGGAGACATTCTGGGATGTTATTTTGCAATTCATGCATTAAAACATAAAAATATAGAAATAAAAATTCTAAAAGACACTCGTCTCTGCTATCTTACTAAGAAAACGACAAGGAAGTAATGTTTACCGCAAAGACCCTAATCTATAAAATTATAGCAAATAACAAGGTGTTTTTCATTTCATTCCATGCTGTCGCCTGCCATACCTAAGGTCAGCCACGGTCCACACATAAAATCTTATCGTTTCATGATATCGACTCCTCCACTCTGTGTAGACGCTCTTGACCTGATTTGGAAATTTGTACGAAAAATCCTCCTCTGATTTTCTGATGCTGTTTATCCATCGATAACTGTTTTATAATATTTTGTCCTCACTGATTCTCATTACCAGTAAATCAGCTTACAATATTTTGGAAAAGCAAACGTAAATTATTCCTTTTTCCGCACACAAAATGAATGAGTTGCTCTGAATTTCTCATTTTGATTAAATCATGAATGATTCATAATATTGACCCCGAGATGCAAATAAGCAAACAAGTGCCGTATAGATAGTAGGTGTTTGGTCTCAAGAGTGAACTACGCAGTTGCCGTACTACTAAAAAAACGAACCAATAATAATATGTTTTTGAGGGAATGTCATTACTCGATATGCTTGAATGAAATTGAGAAGTGAAAAACGAAATCTGTCTGCTGCTTTTCATACGGTATGCCTATTTCAAACTGTTTTTTTAGCAAAAGCTTTATTCTAATTTATCACTTCAACATCAATTGATTTCCTTCAATCGTCAACTCTTGCGATCCATCGCTTCATCAGCATCACACTTCACCCACTGTATATTGCAACTACGCGAAAATCGAAAGTGTGTATTACATTGCATATTGCATCAGAGTATATTTTCATCATCAGTACAAAATATCGTTGGGTGTTTGATGAAAAACGCTTTTATTTACGCAAATTGTTCATTAACAATATTTTTCATACTTGGATGAAATGGAAATCGGTGATGATGATAACATTACGTCCTGGTAAACAATTTCTCGCCAAATAGAAGTCGTGAATGCCCCTGTGGATTTAAAAAAAATACTTATTTATACACTATTATCTCACCTGAAATTCGAAAAGCTATTGTGACAATAATAATATGACGCAATTTTTTTCGGAGAGTTATGAGTATGACGATATTTGAAATTGAAATGCACCTGTATAAAATGAAACTGAACACAAATTAAGGATTATGTAGATGATCGTATCCAAATTGCGTCAATGTTCCTGGAAGTCGGTGACACAATAATGCACTCCCCAAGGAGCTTTCTAAAATATGCGCATATTTGACTTCGCAGAAATGAAAAGAAAATATCAATGTACATACTGAAATTCGGTTTATTTTTTAACGATTCACATTGCAATATATTTCATCACAAAAAATTACAATCAATCACAATATTATTTTTACTGTATAGACATTTAGATAGAGGTATATATTGGTTTTGTAATAAAAAGTTTGTGTCACGCCCAGACAATGATCGGAACAGACGTGACAAAAAGTATTAAAAATTACCTTCAAGTGCAATTTTAACAAAAACCAATAGCCAAAACCAGAAACGACTAAAATATAAGAGACAAGGTAAATAGTTATAATAGGTAGATTTTTTTTTTTCATATTTTTTATGTCATGACACGTCAGAGTAGACATTAGTAAAAATGTCTCCGCCTGATCTTTACACAATAAGGGTTGACATGCATGAATATTTTGAAAGTATGAAAAATACATAAGATTATACAGTAAAATGATATTTAAAACAAGTATGGATAATACGAAAAGACAAAAAAATTAATAATACGATACAATATAACTCAACAAGATATCAAAAAATGTTACAAAAAGCTGCAGGATTACTATTTGACGCGCATGTACTTGTGCTTACTTATGCTTCCTTCCTTCCTGTCAATTAGTGATTTTGACAAATCAACTAAATCGTCAGTACAACTTTATACAAAACATACAAAATACATACGACGATATATCCTTGTATTTTTTACTTTGACCAGTATTTTCACACACTCGAACTCAAACCTATTTTGCTGTGACTTTTTCTTAAGTAAAGCCTCATAAATAAACATGCTATTTATTTGAGTGTATATAGAACTGCCTATTCACAAAAATACATATAGTCTTGAATATTATATCTATTACTATACACCTAGTCATAAGATTCATTTTGGTTTGCCTAGAATATATTTTTTACCATCTCTCATTAGCGACAGCGACGAAATAATCATAAATATAAATGCAGCACACGACCACAGGAAAGATAGATAATTTTAAAATTTAGCAAAGATGATTAAAACCGGAATAATTACTAATTCAAGATAACTTCATTGGAATTTAGACTCATGTTTTGGCATTTCAGGTAATTTTGTTTTGTTACTTCTAATCTGGTTTCCAGTTAGTTATATCAGGTCATGTACCTATTTTTATCTGCATTAACGCTATACTTAGGTATATTTTTTCTTTCTATGTTGTATCAATACTGCTGCTAATGTTTAAACGTGTCGTGTGTGTGTAGATCTTGTTACTAGTGAGAGCATGCGATGTTAAACTAATGTTTTATGTGACATATTACTGAACTTAGTTGTCGTCTCTGCTTACGTACGGTGAATTACGCAAAATAGCGTGACGCAAAGACACCGACACGCTGCTGAAAACGAAATTTCTATAGTACATATACAGTTTTTACATATATGTCAATTATGTGTGCGATAAATGTTTAGTTAAATAAAACAAAATATATATACGATATTATTGTAAGTGCATAGATTGAGAGATACAGGTGCTAACAATCACCATAATCTCAAAAAACTAATCGATTCATGCATACTAGTAATCCAACAATATAACGGTTAATTTACATGTAAGATTATCTAGTATTGTTCGCCTACTGCGTTCATTTCTTCACATATTATTCCATAGACTATATAACTAACGCTAATATCTTTAACAGGTATCGGCAATAATTTAAAAATTAGGCATTTAAAAGACATAAACCTGCTTCCTTTCACAACATACATAGCTGACAATAATGAGATAAGGAGACTGATTACTCACGTCTTTACGCAGAGATATTAATGATAATGAGTAAACAGCTCACAGATATATATTATATATCGTAAAGCGATAATAAAAAGTAATAATAATAACTGAAAGGTACATTTAATATATGCTTATATAGCTTATGCATCTAGAAGTTTTAAATAAAATAATAATAATAGCGATGCACATCATTATGCAGAAAACTGTTATGCAGTCGGTGCAACTACAAGTGCATCAGAGTTTATACATAGATTTTTGCCATCATGTCAGAATTACTCTTCTTCTTCAACACTGGGAAGGGAGCATTGACGAGGAATCTTCCTAGACCCCAGATAGGATGGGGATAGCGGCTCAAATGCGGTCATCCAACGAGGAAGGTCTGATTCATCTTGGCAGACAAAAATGAGGGCAGCGGAAGATGTGTCACATTTCTGCAATGAACAATAAAAAAATATTTACGTGAGCTTGATGTTTTGTGCTAATTGATGATATTTCATGATTTTCTGTTTTTATGGAAAACATGGTTGTGTGTGGTTAATTAAAAGGGAGCTCGCTCAGTGATTTCTTAATAACTACATTCCGTATGTACATGAATGCGCATGTAATTTCATTACGCAAGTGTATTTATTTGTGAGAACGTGCCATTACCCATTTCTGGAAAATATTTTCCTTTCTGAGTATGCACCTTCAAAAGCAAATAATTATGTCTATTACGTCGTAGCATAACTTTTGATTTTAGGGGTAGATCATTTAGTTAACAAAATATTCTCAAAAGCATATTTCTCTTTATTGAAAAATTGCAACACTTTAGCTCTGGTACTTATTGACTTATAATTTGATAAGTTATTTTGCAACAGACATCATCAAAAACCTACTTTATTTCAAAGGCAGCATATCTTTTTGTTCTCTCAGAATAAATTTTAACCTCACAAAACTGCATGGTCGCGTATATAAATTTCACCCAGTGTAGACTCCACCATAAACCACTGACATAATCCGTGGTGAACGATAGTGAAATATATTTCGTCAAACATTCTGCTGCTGACAGCTCATTAATAAAACTTTTAGGATACTCATGATCAAAAATATTGAGCTAGAAACATGTTGTCTCCGAATATATTTTATAAAATTGATGATTTTTTACTGTGCCAAGTTGTTTTACTTTTACTTCTATTCCAGCCAGCTTTAGCAATCCCGTTTTCTTATGAATATTAGCTTTGTTAGCTTTCAATTAGTTTTCATCTGCATGATACCACAACGAAAAAAGTAAAGAAGCTGCACCTGCTTAGGCATTTTTATCTTTCATGCTATATATAGGTGGGTAATAACTTGTTTAGCACAAAAGCAAGTATTCAATGTTCAGAGTTCAGTCGCATTTCTCGTCATCTTTACTTCTCCGAATATCATATTCGTTCTGCCGACTTGTTCAAATGAGAGTTGTTTTTGTCGCTTAATATCTCAAAGATTACATCAACCATGAACGGAATAATGTATGGAGTCGGAGTGGAGTTAAGAGATAATAGAAATATGCAGCACAAAACGCAACGTAATCACCGTTTTTTTGTACTTTGATCCATCATCATCGGCAGAAAGAGCAAACATCACAAAAAACATGTATAAATTATGTCAGCACAGTCAGCATGAAAAACACTTTAAAACGGGAAATATCCACCAATGCATCCACATGAAGTCATATGCCTTTATTACGATTAACTTAAGCAAACACAAAGTGAAAGGATGGTGTGCTATTATTATTACATAAATTACATCGTTGTTATTTCGAGTCTTCCGTTGATGCTAACCTATTTTATAAACGGCAGGTTCTTTTCATGGCATTTTATGAGTGTGTATTTAACACTTGTAAATGGGAATATCTGAGATAATTGTATGTGAATTAAATAAACAAGCCAAACGTTCAGATTTTCCTAAAGAATAACCGTCCTAAGCAGATTTCAATGGAATATAAATGTCAGTAATTGCATTTACACTAGCTGCGTATTTAAGTATTATACATTCAAAGGAATTAGATCAGACACGGCATCAGTATTAATGACATGGAGCAACACAGTAAAAATCATTTCAAAAGCATAATAAATTTTGGTGTTATTTTACAATACATTTTTATGGCATGTTTATTTCAAGGAAAATGACTTTAGCTCAATGACATTATTACGATAATGATTGACCATCCAGTTTCATGTTACTCCATCCTCATTTATGTCGCTGCTGTACAACTTCCGACGTTTACCTTACCACTTATACGACTTACACACAAAGGGAACAAAACTAAAGAAAGATTAAAAAGGGCATTTTGTGTGTGAACAATGTTATTACCAAGTAAAACAAGCAAAATAATGTTACGGAAGCCCAATTACTATCTCACATTTGCCATGCTACTACTGTTGTTATTTTCTCCATTACTTACAATACACAAAGGGCGTTGATGGGGCCATTAGACCATATAAAGTAATGGAGTGGATATACTGGATTCGACGAAGAATGTCATCATATCGCATGAAAACAGTTGAGCAAACAAGAGATAAATTTTCCCCAGTTGATATTTTAGCTGACTACGCATTTTGTTTCCTACAACAAAAGAAGGGTTATTCCATGTTGCCTACCTCTCTACATCTTGGTTTGATTCATATAATGACAGTAACAAAAACGTGCTTGGGCATGAAAACAGTTATCAATGTGGTCCAGTCAGGTCCAGGAAAAATTCATTTTTATTGCCATGTCTTGGAGGTTACATGAATGTTATACTTGTAAAACAAAGGCATAACACGAATCTCTACAACTATCAAAGATGACGACTTAATGAGTTTTAATTTTATTACTAGCAAATAAAATCATTACATGACTTCATTTCTCCATTCAATATACCGACTTGCTTGCTACTGACTTGCTTCCAATTAGATACAAAAATGAATTGAGGTTGTTTGACGGAAGTTTAATATATTTTCTTATCAATTCATCCTCCCATTTGTTGTCATCAAAAGGAGACATAAGTAAGTACCTACATTAGTCTCTGGGGTGGTGGTATAGATTGATTAATGATTAGAGTGTTATTAATATTAAGATTCTGACCAAGGTTGTGACAAGAAAAGCTCAACTCAGGTTTTAAATACAAAATATTTTAATCATATGTATAACCCAGCTTGTTTAAACAGGTATATAATATCAACTATCTGTTGATAATAATATTTTGATCTCTAATATTTACCTGGAACTTAGCTCTAATCTTGATATAATAAATGAAATATGCAAAAAAGGTCCTCGAATCATTCTGTTGATCTTATTATTATAAAAATACATCTGGGCGTCACTACTGTTTCCTCCATCAAACAACAAGTTATGGATGGTGATACGTTAGATCTGTGCGAGATATCAGATTACTAAAGAGAGCTGTCATTCTGTCTGTGTGTGTGGTTGTTGGGTGTAAAAGGGGAAATATACAAACATTGCCTATTATGCACAAAACACTAAATATTACATGCACAATTTTGCTATATTACTAGTTTTTAGCAAAAAAACATCTTGTTTTACTTGGCTACTATCCTGTTTGGTTATCTCACACGTGTGCAACATGGACCAACAATAAAAGTTAAAAGTGTCCCACAACACAAGTAATAGTAATCTTTCATGATTTCAACTTGTCAACGGTATAAAATTGTTTGGCAATAATACTAACATGTACCTATATAGTCATAATGGACAATGAATGATCTCTTGTACCTACATAACCTTATGACTGACCAAACACTGTACATAAACTTTGACGTATGCATAAATATGAGTATTTCTACATATTCATTCATTAATTATAATTGTTTTGCTTTAAAAAGTACACGTTTTCCGCTGTTTCTTATAAATAAATGAATTCATTTTTCGTCATGTTCATTGTTGTGCCCTACCCAAATATTTGCACTCAGGTAAACAGCCCAATTCTTTTAATGACGACTCAAAAAAACATTCTGCATGTTGGTTATGCCTTCGTTGTTCTTATTTTTACGGAGTTTGTCTTATAGGTGACCAGTAAACCAAAATACTTTAATTTTATTTTCGCAAAATTGGCATACATCAATTTCGTTTCATTCGTCCTACGCACAGAGCGCAAAGAGTTATTACACAAATCCCTAAATAATGCAATGTTGCTAAATGTAATAACTCACTCTTAAGAACGAACATGCCATGATTTCCTTTACATCAACGAAGGCAATAAAAATCAGAAAATGAATGCTGCGTATTCTGGGCTAGTTGCTATTTCTCTGAATATTCATTCCTTTAATAAGATAATAACTATTTTGAAAACGTTCATCATCAGTGAATCGGTCATATAGTCATAATGATAATAAGACAACGTGTTTCATCATATCTTGTAATTTAATAAGAAAATTCATTTTGTTCTCTGGCTACACGGCTCCCTTAAAAAATAATGACCATGTAAGTCTTGTCTGTCTGTGTGCGTACAAGAAAATGGCAGGCTGGCTCTGCTCTCTGAGGTCATTGAAACAATGTGTATTTTATGATCCTATTTCATTTCATATTACAAAAGTTTTGCACAGACAGAGTCAGACCCTCAGCAGACAGACGAGAAATAATATACAACTTTTATATTACCTTTTAGCTATCGAATGGTTTGATTTTTGCTTTAGCTGACAATAAGATAAGATGGATTCTTCGTATGCAATGTCGTGGAAGAAAGTTATGACTTTGCGAGAATATCATTTCATGAGTGACTACTGACTGCTCTTTTAGCTTTTAGGTTTATCATCATCATTACATATGACAAGTAGATCAATATCAAAAAAAGGTGGCTATACTTTGTCCACTTGTTTTGTAGTCATTCATTTCGCAAAAAGTTAGAGAGCACATTTTAGCATTAACGTCAGCCTTATCTACATACGGAAGTGAATGAATGTTTATTGTGAAGTGAGCAATAATTTGATGATGCGAAATGTAAATGTGTGTGTACCTCCGTCCATCAAACTTTTATCATAATAAATGTGCTTTACATATGGCATTCATACAGGGGGCTTTTGTTAGAGGAGTAATGAAAAAAATAGAGCAAATCGCCGCTCTATGATATTATTGTTATTATTATTATTAAATAGATTATGGTAAATATTTTTTTTACCTTTGGTCTGAGAGTGAATCCCTTGATTCCAGATCCAAGCGTTGTTTGTTCGCAGGTCACACCACGGATATTGATGCATCCTACTGGTTTGGATGCAATCATTTTCCTCCTGGAAATCAATAATTAAAGATTGACATCATTTAATAGTTGTAACAAGATTGTTTGCATGATGATGAATGTGTATCTTAATGAATAACGCTAGGGGTGCGTGAGCATTTACTAATTGCGAACTCAATACTGCCTTCCTCCTCCTTAATATTTTATAGAAACGCATCTAATCGCCACACATCAACTAATAAGAGGATAGAATATAAAATGAATAATCTATCCCAAAGCAATTATGCATTATGAATCATGAGCTGTATTTTGATTGAAGTGTTAATGCAAACCAACACAAAAAAATGCCAGCAGTGATGTGTAAAGGTCAGATATTATTATTGAAAAGCTTCCATTCAGTAAAAGACAGGATGAATAGGTGGCTTGCTGCAGGGTCGTAAAGGATGCGTGCAAGCAAATTGATTTTTTTTATAAACCAATTTGACGGGGTGTGACAAAGTCGAAAGTATGCATTTGTAGATGTGCTAATAGTATGTCAACGTGACAATGCGGTTGAAAGGCATTTCCTTCAAATGTAATCAGTTCGGCTGATTAATTATTTGATCCCTTCAATGACTAATAAAGATATTTTAAATCGACCATACATTAATTTCAAAGATATAAATAAATTCTTTGTTCAATTGAAATAATTCTGAAGTGACTCAATTTTCGATTGAAATTTTATGCATATTTCAGCACAACACAATGAATGAGTAGAAATGAAAAGGTGCAGAAGTGCAAATAGTTATGTTATGTGTAATAGCAAAAGGATCTTTAGTGTAGACAAAATATTATTTGCATCATAAGCATTTTAAAAGGCAACTCAAAATATTACTGTTAATGACTCTTGACATTACCCTGAGTTTAACAAAATCACACACCAGAAAGTTACTAGATGACCTATTTAAATCCATCCATTAAAAACAGTGTGATGGATGAAACGAATGCATTTTTATTTACAGGGTTCCTCTGTGGTTTAGCAGGCTTCAGACCCGGGACAATAATGAATAACGGCTACATACAGGACTACTGACCACGAAATCAACTCTGAGCTTATGTACCATTTGGAATAAACTAACCTTCGTTTTTGAGTAGGTATAACTGATGGTGAGTTATTAGTCTGTACAATAATAGTACTTATACTTAGAGAATAAGTGAGCTACATGAATTCGTATCACATCCCACATTATTTTAGGTACATACATGATGCATATTAAGTTTCCTGGAAAACTCCACTTAATCTGCCTCTATGGATGTAAGGTGCAATTTGCAATTTACATTGATTCGTTGAGACTGTTGCTTTTTTGTTCAAGAGAAAAGCAAGTTGGATACGAAAAGAAGTGTGTTTATAGTCTGCATAGTGTACCATCATTAGTTTTTGTGTAATTTGATATGATTACATTTTGGTTTAATGGGTCTCTTATTCGTTTTTCCTAAAAGCACTTACCAAAAACTACTAACAAGCCATCCGTCAGTTTGTCTTGAGTGATGGCAATGAATTATTTTTTTTTCAAAGAAGTTCTTTCTTTTAATAGGAGATGACGTTCAAGAGTCAACATACTCATTTAATAATTCAAAAGCGTACATACTTCATAATTTAATGGAAACCGTATAGCCAAAGTTCGTTGTACCGTCGTATGTAAATAAACACCGTGAACTATGTTCATAATAGCGTTGTGTATATGCTTGGGTTTAAAGTACTCCATTAGCACATGCAAATCCAATTTTGCATTATGCTGCTCTCTGATGAAGTACATATTAATGTTGGAAACAATAGAATCGAAAAAATAAAAACATTTTACTTTGTGAATTGCAAATAATTTACTTTCCATCGTATTATTACGTGTAGCTTTTAAATTATATAACATTATTATATAACAGACACACTTAGCTTGGGTATCATGATATTCATTCATGATGATAATGAAGGGCAAAATGAAGACTTAAAGTCACTGCCATATTTTTATCATCATTGTCATTATCAAAACACAGTATTTTTTATTGTCATTTTATCATCAACATAACGAAAACGTTGTTTTATTTACGATGAACGGATGAACATGGATAATTTTAATTAATTGTTGATAATATAATTAATTCCCAGCCTAGCAAACCATAATGTATTCTTGTATATTTGCATAGTCAATCATATCTTGAATCTAGGTTTAGTGTGAGGACATGATACAGCTTTTAAACCGTAATTTTTAGTATTGACAATTTGTCAACCTTTCTATATATATTGAATTCACTGTGAATTATTATACGCCTCCTGATGATAAGATAGGCATATAAAGTTCTGAAAAAAATAAAACTTGTTATCGTTTCCGTCTTATCTCTGATATGATGCTCTTAATACAACGACCTAGCTCCCGTATCTTAATACTACTTCAACTATGTACCTAACTATATATTTTATTATTTCAACCTTTGACTAATAAAGTATGTATGAAGTGTCGACATCAACATCCACCACTCCTTTTGTTATTAACAAGTCTCAAATGAATAATATTGAATTTGAAACTTGTTTTATTATGCTTATATCGATTTGTCATTTGTGCTGGTCATTGAATTGAAAACTTATCGTAAAATAATTGGTTCCAATTTCAATGTATGTATACATAAAGTTTTACGACCGAATTTTGTGTGTATTCATGTGACACGAAATGGTCCCGTGTTTGCTCTAATCACGACAGAAAAAAGGATTTTTAGGAAAGACGATTATCAAATCAAGTAAAGTAAATAATTTAAAAAATAGACTGCATTTTTATAATGATTAAATATGTTTCATTATAATTATAACTATAATGAATTTTTTCCTTATTTGTCATAATAGGAAAATCATAATTAAAATTTAACAAGACAGGAACAACTAAAAATGCCCAAAAACTTTTCCATGAAATATTTACCTATCCAGGAAGGCCATCCATTAAACAACAGTTATAAAATATGCATTTATACAATCCTTCACAAAAACAATTTGCACAAAATGCGTGCGTAAAAAGGACTCAAGTCTCTTATGTGTGCAGTCAGAAAAGGGGTATGAAAACATGCAAAGCATTTTTACATACTCATCTCATTCTCAAAAACAATATATGTTATTAAAAGTGAGACAAGGTACATACTTAAACAACGCAACAACTTATAATTTCGAAAACTTACAAACCATTTGCCCAAACCATAAAGATTGTCTACTATTTTGTCCACAACTGCATTATTAGCAGAAAAAAAATCCTTTACACAAAAACATTTTACACGCGAGACACCCATACAGAATAAAACGCGTAATAAACGGCATCCCATTCCAAGTATATAGTTAATCTTAAATGAATACCGTGAACCTCCCTTTCACACATACCTACCTATCAATTTCCTTTTTATCACAAACTACATCTCTTTAATGCTCATCCTCACTCACTTGTGACTAACATTTTGCTACTTTTTTGCCAACAAGAACTGTTACTGCAACTCTGAAATTACAAGTTTCTGTTTCCGCCTCCTTTATTGGATGTTTGGAACAGTTATTCTGCTATTACTACCCTACTGTTATTATAATCTGACCCAAACTGACTCTCTAAACTACGCCAGGCTCTATTTACTCTACATGTTATATACGTTTAGGGAGCTCATCATGCAAAATTACTACTTAGGTGTGCGGATAAAAAAATGAACCTAAAATCTGCGGTAATTCTTTTTTTCTATGTAAAATATTCACATTTTTGCAATGAGCTTTACTAAAAGCCGTGAATAAAATCCCGTCATGAAATATCTAAATTACTGGGGAATATCGACACTTCCATTTTCACTGAACATAGAGACATATATTATTTTGCAAGTTTTTTTGGTGGTGAAGCGGAAGGACTGAAAATGAGTTTAAAGACTTTGGCTATAGATTGCTACTTCGGGAGCATGCAAAATATTTTGTTGTTATTCTGCTATTACTACCCTACTGTTATTATACTCTGACCCAAACTGACTCTCTAAACTATGCCAGGCTCTATTTACTCTACATGTTATATACGTTTAGGGAGCTCATCATGCAAAATTACTACTTAGGTGTGCGGATAAAAAAAATGAACCTAAAATCTGCTGTAATTCTTTTTTTCTATGTAAAATATTCACATTTTTGCAGTGAGCTTTACTAAAAGCTGTGAATAAAATCCCGTCATGAAAATGGATACCTAAAAATTACTGGGGAATATCGACACTTCCATTTTCACTGCACAGGAGACATATATTTTGCAAGTTTTTTTGGTGGTGAAGCGGAAGGACTGAAAATGAGTTTAAAGACTTTGGCTATAGATTGCTACTTCGGGAGCATGCAAAATATTTTGTTTTAAAACTATTTGCACAATCGACATACTTTAAATGACTGCTTTAGGGACTTGTTTGCCAAAATGCAATGTTTTATATCTAACCACTATAACCACCCAAAACGCAATTCCATTCATTCTCACTCTTCCTAAGTGCATCTCACACCACGTGGAGGGGGAAGTAATGAGGAAGTGCGATGTGTAATGCACAAAATGTAAATGTTTACGATTTTTGGGATTCTTTTAGCTGAGCGTGTGTAATAGTGAGTGCAAAGTACAAGGAATATGAATAAAATCAATAAAAATATATCAAGCTTCCCTCTCTCCTTCATCATAATATCCAGGAATGCACAAAATGCTCTCATGGTAGATAAGGTTTTAGGTCAACAGCAACAAAAATCGCTTGGAGCTAACCACGTAGAACAAAGTCGCTATCTGTCTATTGTTGATTGTCTCATGAATCTCATCTTTGTGATCATCTCTTTCTTTACTCATGAATGTTTTGACACGTTTCATCGCTTTGTACAGTAAGCCATTCTGTTAGCATTTTCAAAACACAAACTTTGACAAGGACGCTACTCGGACTGTTTATCCAATACAATGTAGTTAAACAGATAGGCATTTACTGTTTAAGTTTATTCTCCTGTGCAATTCTATGGTTAGACTTGATTCAACATAATCATGACACGTGATTATAGTAATAGCTTGTTTGAAGCACAGTGCACAAGCCAAGTACTTTGCAAGTCCTAAATATATATAATCGCATGTAACTTCTTAACAAATGAATTATGAATTCTTGCAGAAAAGATCAAGATGTGCAAATGCGCAACGTAAAAATGACCATAAACCATTCAGCGGCTTTATTCGTTTGAAACTTTTGATGCCTTTCTGAAATTCGGGTGTGATTTAAACAGTATGGCCGGTCAAAAGCAGTTTTTTCTTGTGTTTAGGTTCGGTTTGCTACTCAAAAGCAGAGAGGAAACTCGTAACGCCACAACACTCTCCTGCATAAAAACTATTAGTTAATCTTCAAAAGAGGTTGCGCGTGAGTTGTTTTTAACAGTATTACAGTGCATATGCATTATTTCAATATGTAGACTGCAAACAAACCGTTTATCAAATAATTATCGGGACGTTTATTATTATGACAGCGACTTTCTTGGTGATGATGATAATGATGCAATTGAATAATATATTCACGCATTGGACATGTTTAGCTTTTATTGAGACAAGGCTGTCGGAGGAGAAGGGAGAGAGATGAGAGGATGGATATATAAACAACTTATTATTAGCATTAGGTATTTACTTCTTTTGCTGGTATGATGATAACTTTAATTACATGCACAAAGCTAGATAACAACCATAGACCTCCTACTAACGCTTTTTATCATTATAATTTTTGGTATTACATTGGCTACCTATATACAAAGTCAAACGTCCACACAGTGTGCATACTTGTATTTTTATGATATAATATTAAAAAGTGATACACTGCCTATGTCTCTTTCCTATACAACAAGTAGCTCCACGACTCACTAGTGACTTGTGGCAAAAGATGGGCTCGTTTACTGACCTACATACACAAAAAAATTTAGCTTCATGGCTACCACCACCACAGCCATTTACTTCTATCAAAAGTTATGTAGAAGCATGTAAACGAACATTATGGTATAATAATAATAATAACATCCTCTCGCAAAACTGACTACTCGGACTGACTTCTGTTCTCTCTGACTCTGTAACGGCTTGCCACCCAATAAGCTGACATAAAATTTTGTATGAAAAGATTCATATTAAATGTACACATTACATACAATTAATCCATTCAAAGGAATTTTGTATTGCTTTATTTATGAAAATCACAATTGCCATGAGGCATTATACAAATTGCAGTGTGTCTAATGATACACCACGTCGCAGTTTTCCGGTGGAACAAAGCTGCATTTACCTAATTACTTTCCAAATCTTTGATAAAACAGATGGCATATATAAAACAAATGCGCCAACGGCACGACAAGACTTGATACGACCTTTGTATCATTTGGTTTCTAATGCCAAAATGTTGTGGCTCATTCATTTGTGTGCCTTATAGTTTTTAATTTGATCTAAAATTGTGGCACTGATTCCTCAGGTAAAATCAGAGCTATCAAATATCATGCCATGGTATATCATTAAATATGACGTTATTTGTATGGGTTGATGTTTTAATATGACTTTGGGTTTAATTCATGTTCTAATTCGTGGGTATGCCAAACTATACCTTTGTATCATCCACCAACCTTTTCAACTTTGGAACATTGTTGTGACAATGTATCGGTTAACGGTGATACTATTGCTATCATATTATACAACCGTTGTGCTGTTGTTATCCACGATAGTCATGAATAATTGATTATTATCCGTTAAGTGACTGCATGCATGACAGGATGACACCCACTTTCCTATCAAAAGCATAGATTGTGGTCAAAGTTCGGATGTGGTGCATATGATAAATAAACAACCTAAATACATAATTTATTATTTACTGGAAAAAAACATTCGTCCTACAACATATTATTCGTTAACGGCATTTTCAGCGTTTAATACAAAACGTAGTTAGATGTTCTGGAAAAAGGAACATAAATTTTCCATCCAGAAAGTTTGCGAATGACATGTTACGAGAAAAAATGCATAATGGTTCTAATTTAAAATAATTTCTCCCTATGGTGTAGTTAGGACATAGAGATACAAATAAGTTTCAATTCTACTAATACCTTGTGCCACTTACGCAAAAAATTCAGTTACATCATATCAAATCTGCCTACGTGCAATCATAATAAAAACGTAATTGAACACAAGTAAAATTCAAATGCCTAATTTGTCCTTGAAAGTTACATCATGAACTTTACATATTGAAAAAACAGAGGCGTTCTTTTGAAACATGCCCCACACGTATTCCATTTCGGAAGTGTGCTTTAGTTTTTAATAACTCCGAAATCTGTAATTTAACATGATTACGTGCAATAACTATTGTACTGCCTACGGATTAACGTAATATTTCAACCTACACATTAAAAAATCCGATGGTGGTCTTTACTGGCTTCCTATATTTCAAGTGTCATGTGTCAAGACGGTAAAGATCTAATCAAAAGCTAATCGCTATATATGATTAATAGCTGAATGTACTGAAATTAAATTTGGTGATTGATTTAACATGAAACGCCTAAAATGGCAATCCGAAATGTGTTTCATGTATTCTGATATTCATCATAACTCCACGACTTTGAAGATAGGTTGATTGACCGGTAGCACCAACATAACTATAAAAAATGCAATAAACCGATTCGTGTACGGCGCAAGATCATATATCATCCTAGGAAGAATGGGATGACACGGTTGACATCAGCACAATTTGAAGGGCAATTGTCAAGGATAAATCCCATCACCAAACCAAGGGCTCAGCGTTTTGGCTGTCAACGTCAATAGTATCATTTGTAATTTGAGTTGAACTTTACAAGGTGAGGAGTATCATGAAAAACAACCACTTTTGTTGTCAACACCTTTTTGCAGAAACAGAAAAGGAAGGAGTAGCACTAGTAGCAGCAGTGTTGAGGATAAAAACCTTCATAATATTGTATGTAATGTATCCATATATTATATACTACACAAACAATGTGAAATATGGCAGACATAGGTAGAGAATCAATTTAGATGAAGGTGCTTCCTTTATTGTTATTTGATAGTTCACATTTTGAACTTCAAAAGAAGAATGCATTCTTTGAAGTGTATAATTCAAGATAAAAGATAATTACGGAACAGTTTCTAAAATCAAAAAGAACGGTTCATAGTTCGTCTGCAAATTAATCCCAGCAAAATCATAAATCTCTACTCAGCATTTTTGATTCTGAGCCTTTCCTACGCATTTTTATTCCAAATCGATGGCGATGATAAAATATAATATTTTACAGTGTATTATTTCATTCGCTGGTAAGTTGTATTTACACTTTAGCTTTTAGCACTTCGCAAGCTCTTTGTTATAATATTGCCTCAAAGGAGAAGCCGTAGTGAGCAAATGGAATCTCTACAAAAAATATGTCTGATGCTTTAATTTTGTATGTTTTTGCTCCTCCGCGTGAATCATTCATTTTTGGTGTTTCTTCGCAGCATATTGTTTGCGTGGCCATTTTCCATGAAATCTCTCGTAGAGTTTTTTGTTCTTATAAATGCTATTTTTTTGTTCCCACTTGACTTGGGGTTTTTATATTTAGTCATTGGAATTTTTTTTATCTTTTTAACGCATACATCCAGTTTGAAATATATTGAAGACGGTATCATCAGAAAAAAAAGTTCAGTGTCAACTATAAAAACCCTTTTTGTCGTGAGAAGAAGGGGGATAATGATGATGTTGATGTGATGAGTGTCTGAGTCAATGAGTATGAGTCATCCTAAAGCATTGAATGTGCAATGCATCAGAGTTTTATGATGGTTTTCTGCCTCTGCCCTGCCAAGTATTATATACAGCCTTGGTATAACCGACCGTGGGGGCTTATTACACAATGCAACGATAGTGGACTGTGTGAGTTTGGACAATGCTCATGGTAAGTATAAAAAAGAACTAATGGTAGTAACCACTGCATGGCCATATTTAGACTTTTAAAATTAATGCTTTTTGTTTGATTTGGGGCTTTGAATTGTGTTGAGCGTGTAAGGCTTATTTTAGTCGCAATATTTAGAAAACAAACTTTAACAAAGCAACCACATATTTAGTAATTTTTTGGAAAGGATTCTATTTTTTTGTAAGCCAAAGAGATAACCCTGCAGCATAATAAATTGTTCTACCCCTGCAAATGAGAATTGTACAAAAATAAGAGAAAAACATGTTAATACTCACCCATTATCCGGGTACACAAGAGAGAAATGATCCACGGAAGTTTTGAAAACAGACACGGTGACACGTTGTGGTCCATGAGAAGAGCTGAGAAGTGTGAGTGGTCCACGCATGATCTCATTAGCACTGGGGCTCATGTCATGACTGTCAGCGCTGCTCAATCCTTTGGAGCTAACGCCGTGATAAGCTGGGCTCATGATTACACAAGGAGAGCTCATTTTGATAGACTTCCTGATTGCTGCTTTCTGCAACTACTCTCTGTAGTATTCTTCAGCAGGTATTAAAATTCCTTCGGGACAAAAAAACAGGAAGAGATTTTTGAGATTGTGGTTTAGTACAAGAATGGCACAGTACACTGAACACTGAATTATATTTTTGCAAGAAATAAAATATGCTAGCGTATTAGAAAAAGGAACGTTTAATGACGACGTGACAATTTACAGAAATAAAATATGTATTCACCGTTTCAGTCGTAAAATATTTTTTAGTATTGCAGTAACGAAAAATCTAAATCAATGACTTTTTTTCTGCCTGAGAAGATCGTTGGGGAAGTGATAGGCCAATAGGTTTCACTAATAATCGTAAATATTACAGACTACCGTGTATACAACCACGAAAGAACCGTACAATCTTTCCTGTGTACTTTTTGTCACTAAAATATTTTTCCATGCGCAGAGAATGCAAGCTACAGAAGAAAAAGAACATGTATTTGCATAAACAACTAAACTTAACAGTCAATTTAATGGATATGAATACTATTGCAAAGAAATGTAGCGCAAACAACAATCACTCCAACTCACGTCACTACCAGTCAGTAACTGAAGCGAGAGACAACAATGAACCAAGTACTACTTCATTGAGGAGAGGACGACTCGCTCTCAACAAGTATAAAAAAATAATCCTCTTGCTAACCACATTTACAAACTGATAATATGCATACATACATCTTGTACAGTTTTACATTTATCTCATCTCCCTTGCCAAATCACATAGAGTGTACAATGTCTACGTATAATTTTTAAAAATTTGCAAGTATGTAGTATATAAGCTTTCCATAATTCAGGGTTGTACATTCTCTCTACACATAATATTTAGATGAATTCGGCATGGTATGAAATATTGTTGCAACAAGGGAGTACCATGGCATGTATATTTTCAATACTACTACTGTGATGATAGTTCCTTTCCTCTGCGCTGACTCACCGTTTCATTCAGCAGCAAAAGTTCTATTGTTGGCTAGCGTTCTTTCCACATTAACACTCTTGCAAATTGGGAATTTAAACTACGACTTTAGTGTTACATACAAACAGAAACTTTTGTAGACAAAAAAAAATTGCAATGTAAATCGTTTGAGACGGGACGGTTGGCTAGTCACAAAGTGAAAATTGAAATATTTCATTTAGCGTACAACTGTATTGAATGGAGGCATTGCCTCTGTGACTTCATAAGAAACAATGAAAGATGGAAGGTAAAGTTACCTTTTTATATAGAAAAGTCGCAATGAACCTCATTTACTTTACACCGCGTCAACCGTTAGCTTTACAGCACAGAGAGTTTTATTATTGGGAATTTCTGATGATTACACTTTGACGGTCAAGTATCAAGTGCAAAGAACATAACACGTCAAATTTATAACAACATTTTTCTGCGCATATTCTATCTTGTATATTGCCAAATTCTTTTTTCAGGTTGCTGCCATTACCCATTTACCACGCTTAGGGCACATGAATTTGTCACATACCTATATTTGTTGTGATGTGAAGTATGATATATTGCTAAAGTGTTAAACATGTAATCAAAATTTAATAATAAAAATGCACACTTATAATATGCAGCCATCATCATAACCCGAATTAATCGGCTCCAGTTATCATGCACAGCAATTTGTTAAAGTATCGGACCACCGCCAAAGGATTTCTTTATGTACTTAACTTTTTCGGGTAAATACACTTTACAGCCCAATGGTTCTATTGAATTGCCTCTAATAAGCAGATTCAGACGTCAGCAATAATTGAAGTAGACCCTTCAGCGCCATCATCACCGTGACTTGTCAATCGGAGAGCAGTGATTTCTTTTTTTTACAATAGTGTGAACAGAAATCACCGAATGCGTGCTGTGAGCTCGTGCGAGCTCACATAAAAAAGGTTTACGTGGATAAGCATACTTAAATGGTACGATGACGATTCGAGAGTATGGTCAATTATGGGAATACTACCAGAAATATCTGCCAATTAACATCGTCCTATTTTGAGCATGTGCCAAGTGTCAAATGATATCATTTTTTATAGTTTATATTTTTACTTGATAAAACACACAATATTTATGATCTTATGCTAGGTGTTAAGTGTGAACTTTGAGTGATATTCTGATAAAAAATTACCTTATGTATGTAGCATTCATAGTGAGTAAAGATAATTTAAAGAAGAAAAACAACTGATTTACGCTTATTTTAATATACGATCTCATAATGATGATGGCAATGACGTTCTTTTGTGCGCTACAAACAGATAACAAAGTCAGACCACAAAACAAAGGCATTTTGCATGACACAAACTTTCTTTATAGGACGCATCCATCATTGCGTATACATTCAGCATTGAGGTTTGTGATGATGAATTGTAATTGTAACGGAACTGGAAGTTCATGACATGAACATGATTTTATAAAGGAGCTTGCAAGTTAATGTGAATAACCTTTTTGTCGGCATCCACTCAATGGTCAAATCTCCAACAATTCTTGGCATCCTCGAACAATCAAATTACTTCTTTTTTTCATATCGTCAATAATCAAGTCAGAGTTAACAATAAATGTGTAGAATAATAATAATGAGTTGTGATTGATTTATTTCTTTGTGTATAATAACTCCTTTTCAGACAAAATCATGGTCATGGCTGCTACTATTGATGTTGATTTGTTTATACTAATTTTGTGAATATGATCCATATAGATATCATCTCATTCTATTTATTACATATTATGCTTTGTAAACATTTCTCGATTAGAAACTATTACCTCATTATTTATTGCATCAATTAAGTAAGTGCGTACATTATGCTTTTGTATGGTACTACCTACACGCTCAGATGGCTAAATTGTAACTTCTGCAATAAGTAATTCATTTTTGATTAAGTACGTTACATGTGTCTGTCTGCTGCATGCAATGCTGTCGTCAAACAACATCTTCTACGCGTATGCACATGGTTCCTACAATAAATTTGTAGATTTATTTTAGACGCGTTACTGATCACTGGTCAACCTGCTATATATACTATTACTACTCCACAGGTAAAACAAAAGCATTAAAGTTGTGTGCACGCAATCGTAACTTTTTTGAAACCTATGTACCAATGCATCATTCATTCAGCAGGTCGAAACGGGCCTTGACATTGCGTTATTTAATGTTTAAATTTGTGAAATGCATTTCACTTCGCTTTTTACCACAAAAGTTGATGCGCGATCATCAACAGCGCTTCATACAACACACAAATTATATACCTTACTACAAGAACATTTTTGTGCCGATAGATGCAAGATGCACTCTTTGTCTTCTGATTTCTATGCAGTAAGTAATGTACCTGATTTTTTTCAATCTGCTTTCTACTAACGCTCAAAATTCTTCCTATACCTACAAATCGTTCCTTCTTCTCTGTTACGCAATGAACCAGTAATATATATTATGCCAGTTAAGTACATAGTTGTATGTTATACTAAATATTTCAAGATTTAATGGTAGTTACCTGTGTGCTTGCGTTAATAACGCTAATTATATCCCTTGGCTAGTAGCAGCAGCTCTTGTAAGAAAGTGAATCCGTCACGATCACACAAGTTAAATGTAAATTATATGTGTTTACCGTAAGTTTTGCTGTTTGGGTTGTATCCACTTTTGCAAACAAAATGATTATGTAAAAAAGAGTTATCTCCAAATCACGAGTACACTTGTGCAAAACAAAAACTTTGCTTTGAAAAATGAGCTGATCATGCACACGATTGACTTTTGTTACCGTGCAAAATATTATAATTACTTGACATTCCTTCTATTTTCCGTGCTTCGTATGAAGTAGTAGCGGAGCACTCACAGATTTATGCACTGTGACAAAAGAACTACTGGTTCAGATTATATACGCTAATAATAATAATCACTTTTTGTGATATATACGTGTGGTTTATATGTCGAGAGAGAGAGGAACAATGACTTCTCTTCAGGAATCGAACAAATCCGTAAATAGATATAATATTATGAAGATTTTTTGGTTATATCACATATCAACGTGTGTAGGCAGTATAAACCGTAAGCAGAAAAATGTTGCCGTCCTCATTCTAAAAAGGTTGCAGAGCGACTGAGACTTGTGAACCAACATTTGCTAAGTTTTAAGCTCTTTGTATCATCGTTCGTAAGTGAAATGCTGCTGAATGAGATCCTCATGTTGATCATTATATGATCATGTTTTTCTCTTCGTACCACTACAAACAAACATCGCATTATATATTATTATTAGTTGTTTGCATAGGACCAAGCATAGCATCATCATCAACACTGTGGCTGATAACAAAGTACTTCTTGCCCAATGTGTTGTGTTGTTGTATGTGTTTTTATGTGTTAAGTTCGTGTTGTTTTTTATGAGACGCGTTGTAACCAAGAATTATTTGCGTGCACTGCCAAACATGCAACTTATGTGACACAAATAAGTACACTACTATAATAATTACTGCTTTTACTGCAACATGAAATCTTCCATAAAAGTGTCACGTAAAAATACATGAAGCTTAACTTGGTATATAACTAAAAGAAGTAATCTTCTATTTGGGTTTCTCATCATTAACTTTGGCTGGAGATAGAAATACTGATTTACTGATTAGAAGCAGAATGCATTTGCGTCGTTTGAGATTAAAGTATTGTTTAGAGACAAGCACAGCAATTCATTTCTCTGCGGAATAGTCCAGGAAATCAAGAAGAAAAATGCTAACATTCTTTTCATGTACATTTTATTCAATATTTACACACAAACATACAATATTTCAAGCTCAGAACATGGAAAATTAAAATTTAACCCTAATGAACAAAATGAATGAATGTTTTGTTGTCCCTATAAATTCTATGATAAGGGCTCCTGTACCACGGAATTTCCCAAGATTATCTTAAGAATTTTAAAATTTATCTTTATATTTAGTAGGAAAATTAAGATTTTACAATATACATACAATATTTTCCATACAGCAATATAATATCTAATGTAGAAGCAAGTACAGCTATTTATTGAATTAGATATACATTATAACTGTTTATATGCAACAATTATATTGAGTCATCAAAACTTTTACTTATACAAAATAACTTGGCCTTGTCCAAAGAACAAAATGGCAAGTTTTTTTTGGCCAGTGCTCAAATGAAGTGTTTTCTTGTTAGAAGTCATTAACTTGAAGTTAGTCATGAAAGTTTGACTTTTCCGACAACAAAGCAGACTTGTTTATATTTTGCAGATAAATGATCAGTATGACTTCAAAAACATTAATTTGTGTTGCCTCCAACGATAGCTCAGTGACAATTTTAGCAATAATAGCTAAATCCTAAAACAAGGCAACAAAAGATTTCCTAACTCCCTGACTAGGAGCATGTGTGTTTTCTTGTTAGAAGTCATTAACTGAAGTTAGTCATGAAAGTTTGACTTTTCCGACAACAAAGCAGACTTGTTTATATTTTGCAGATAAATGATCAGTATGACTTCAAAACATTAATTTGTATTACGTTCTCTCCCTCTGCTATACTGTTGGAAGCCAGAGGGCTGTTCGTTCTGAAAAGAGCGTTTCTTTGGAACTGCCTGATGATGTTATGATGAAGCGTTTCATATCGTGTTTTTCATTCTGTGGAAGCCATGTAATGATCAAGTTCTCAGATTTTCACGCTTTTATTTACCTCATTTCATTACAGCTTCTGCACAAGAAAATCGTAGCTTTTAACACGCCTTTTGTCACTTGCTCAGCGTTGAAGCAGACTAGTTTTTCCGGTTGTATGCCTTAGTTCAAATCAAATTAACTGGAAAAGCAAATGCAAGATGATTATCATGAAACATATATCATAAGTCACATGAATGGGGTTATAAGAGAGTTATACGTACATACGCGTAAACAAATTACCACAAAAGATTGCTTTTTATAGCGACAAAGAAAATTAATTATTTACCTCACTACTTATATAAAAATGTACAGAAAACCAGGTAGGATTTCGCATTAGTCTTGGAAGGAAAATCATTACATGAAACCATATATAAAATGTGCGCAGCATCACACATTCACCGAGTGAACCAATCAGAAAAAATGAATGAACTTGACTTATGTGTATTTTATTTAGTTCATATTAATAAATTGTAACGACAATTTTATTACAAGCCAGTTTATGTTTAAAAATACACCATTTTAGCAATGCTACTTATATTAATAAAGTTTTTAAATGAAGCGTTTAAATAATGTTTGTTATTAATTCGATATTTCATCTTCTTGCCGTCTTCTTACAGACATATTTTATCAACTTTTTCCTTTTACTCTGATCGCTTCGTCAACATTACAAAACGGAAAAACACGATGAGAATATTGATAAATGCAACTTTGTTGTTTTGATGGTCACATTACATGCACATGGCTGGTCACAAACATAAGACATATATTATGCTTTTTATAGGTATATTTTTTGTTATTACTTTAATATTTTTATCTTGATGCTTAAAATGTTCCAAACATATAGCAATCATATCCAATGTCCTTGCTTTCCATCATCAAAGTTTAATGTTACAGTCTTGCATAAAAGCAATGGCTTCCGTGTTGTCGTTGAACGTAATCTTTCACAACAACCAGTGTGTCTCGCAGGGTGTCATTTTTTTATGCATACAACAATGAAAAAACATCTACTACAGCAATATGAATGACGTCAAGATTGTTTTTCCACTGGAAAGCCGGAAATTAACTGGAGAAAGCATGTAGAAAAGTGCAAAGAGCAACTTTTGGTTGACACGTCCATATAATCCATGAATATCAAATATTATGTAATCCTGTCCAAATATGTCATATCATGTCCCACCTAGCCTTCCTGTGATTCTGTGTGTTATGATTTAATGGAGTGGAAAAACTGGTGTTGTCTGTCTATCTGTTCTTCTAAAAAATCCGAGAAAATGATCTAAATGAACATGATAATAGAAACTCATGTAACACTGGTTGTAAAGCCATGCACTTTAGCAATAGCAGCAACAATGCCCACTGTGCGTCATCTCGTATCCCAACACTGTATCACTGCATCCCAGAGATATCGTTGGTCTCTGCACTTCATACAGCAGTTGCTCCAGCATCGTTGGTCTCACGAAAGCCGTGTTGTGAAAAACACGGTTCCGCGAGTGATGCGCTTTTAAACGGAAACGTAAACAATTAAAAAGGGTTAAATTTAGCAACACCTGAGCTTGTAATATGGATAATAGGCCATAAACGGCGTTTTATTTACTTCTTTCACTTATATAGCCTTCCAACTTGAATAACGTTCTATATTACTTTGTAGTACATATTAAGCAGATATTATTATACTTGAGCCGAAAGTTCAATAACTCTCTCTGGAAAGACAGGAAAAAATTGAAGGTTACAACTAATTATGTGTGAATTGATGTAACTTTCTCTTTTGAGGTCGCTCAATGCCTTTTGTGCACAGCCAATAAATTATTTTTCATGCATGCAGAAAAATAAATAATAAATTGCATGCAGCATTACATTTTGTGTGTAAAATTAGTCAACGTGAATATACACACTTGACACAAAATGAAAGAAGACGAAGGAATTAAGATAGACTGGGAATTTGAAACTGAAACTGATTACCCCAAACTTTTGGGAAAGCCTGTGATTTTACAATATGATTATGGCCTGACTGAAAAGGAAATAAGTATTTTGGATTTTTTACCCGCTTCTGATCTAAGTCCAGCAGACCTCAAATTTGAGGAGCTGACCAGGTAAGCTGGTAGTTTGCTTGAGAAAACGCCAGTCAAAATGTCAAATGTAAAAATATTATTGGAAATGCAGAAGTTAAAGTTTTTCATGTTTCTTCCAAAGCTTATCAATTCAAGGGCTGGAACAACAAGAAGTAAAGGTGAAGGTATGAAGACACAGAACCTTGCGCAGCGGCTTTGGCGATAGAAGCCAACATTCCAACACCCGGCATATCGGCGCTTTCCAAATGGCGAACGTTTATCAGCGCCGCGTATTATCATCCCAACATTTTAGCACACGAGGACGTTGGGGACCTGAAGGAATTGCTTCATTTGCTTGGATCAGATATCAACTTTGAAAGCGTGAATGTCATGATTGACCTTGGAAAGGTAGCTTATTTTCGTTAAGTTATTACTAACTAAACAAACCAAAGTTTGGTGAAGTCGGGGGTAAAGTAAGAATTTGTTGCAATTTTTTGTAGACTCTAAAGGATTACAAGCCCGCACCCTTGCGTCCAATGTTACCTTTCAGCCAGAAACCACCGATTTTTAATTTCGCACATGTAACCGATTTTTCCATTGATATGGAATTTAAAGTTTGCATTGTAACAAAGTATGGGATTAATGACTCCATGAAAAAAGCCGTCACTGAAATGGTGGTCTTTATCGAAGAGTATCCTGAAGCCCTTTACCTGGAGATTTACGGTTTCATACTCGACTTTCTTCTCAAGTTTGGTGTTCAGTCTGAGATCATTATTGATGCCGTAATGAGAACTCAAACCAGAAGAAGAAAATCTCAGAGACCTGCCTCTGTACTGATCTTGAAAAAGGCAAACAGGATGGGAAAAGGTAGAAAGGAGTTTTTGCAACAAAAATTATTGGAAACGCCAGAACGAAAATACCATCCAGTTGTCCCCATTATCTCAGAACCCACCCCAGTTCGTCATCTACGTAATCGAAGAACTGGACCTGCGAATGCAGATTCTACTCCGGATGGCCGCGTAGAAGCTCCTCACGCCTCTTCCATTTCTCATAGCCAACCGTTGCCAGTGACTGAAATAGGGAATTGCAACAATGCTTCCAGCAACAGCACACTCGTATTTGCCGTTAAAAGATAAGTTGTTTCCAGACGAATGTGAAGAAGACTTAAAATTGAAAAAAGAGGTTGTGCATGATCTACCCTCGAATATCTCATCAAAAGACTGGCATAGCGTTACTAAACATGTTTTGGGTAGTAGAAAAAAGCGATTTTATTCTAGACGGGATAGCAGCACAATTGAAAAGCCTTTCACTTGTAGCATTTGTCCCGAGAGGAGTTTTGCATACAAGGGAAATTTGGTTCTGCACATGAAGAAAAAGCATACCTCAGCCACTTCCGGAAAAGCAAGACCAAAACGGCAAGAAAACCAAGTACCTCCATTCAGTTGTCCCGTTTGTCTACAAGGATTTGCTTCAAAGTATAGATGCAAAACACACATGGAACGCTTTCACCCAGATCATGCAGACTGGGATCCGATTTCAAACGTGGATGCATTGCCTAAACTTAAAAAGACGGTTACTACAAAACGAAAATGTAACGGAAACAAGGTTTCAAAGGGAATCGTTCCTAAAAGCACCAGACAAAAGCTTGTACCTCTTTCGGAAACACAGAACAGCTCACCTGAAAATGAAAACACTAGTCAGTTCTGTCCCAAGCCAAGCTACTATTCTAACCGTTTTGCTTCTCAGAAACAACAACTGAACATTCACATTAGTAAACAGGTGCCTGTTACATTTACCGAACTTCCCTATTCTACCTTAAGCCACGTTAGAACAAGGCAGCAGTTCAGGGCTG
>JAHZMV010005296.1:0-16841 GCA_027743765.1 Coecobrya sp. COE2 | reverse complement strand
GCCCATGGACAACACAACATGTGCTCTAGTGCTAAACGTCTTTCTCATCTTGATGTTGGTTGGCTATACTGGCTTGTCACTGGGATTTCTTCTAGGCTCAATATGCACAGAACAAATTCAAGTGGGAATGTTTGCGGTGGCATTTACTGTGCCAAATGTTATTCTTTCAGGTAATTTATTTTTTTTAAAATATTCAGGGTTGGCTAATATTTATTGCTAATTTTAATAACAATCGGACTTGCTTTACCTACCAGGTGGACTTGCACCGTTGGAATCGATGAACAGTTACATGAGACAGATTGTTCCAATTCTTCCATCCACTTTAACACTTGAAGCATTACGGTGTGTATGGAATCGTGGTCTGGGTATCACATATCCACAGGTGTGGACGGGAATTTTAGTATTC
Organism: Coecobrya sp. COE2; assembly: GCA_027743765.1. Lineage (NCBI taxonomy): Eukaryota > Metazoa > Arthropoda > Collembola > Entomobryomorpha > Entomobryidae > Coecobrya > Coecobrya sp. COE2. Next base: position 16,435 of record JAHZMV010005296.1, on the reverse strand, counting down.
ATTGCGTACATCGCCGCTGCAAGCTATTTCGCAGTGATGTTTCATAAATTCAGAAAAAAGTAGCAACTTATAATATGAACTGTCGTGCTCATGATAGTACTGGTGTCAATGTTTTTTTCTGTGCTTCAACTGGAAGTAAAAATAACGAAGAATTTATCTTGTAGTAAACACAAATAATGTATACCTTTCGGATTGATTTGATATTTTCTACGTATACGAAAACCCAATCTAAACAGACATCTTGGCTATTTTTGATTCAAAGATATAAACTTTACGAGTAAATCCAGGTACATTCGAATGGGACAGCAGCTTCATGAACGATTCTACCTCTATTTGTTACTGCCAGAAAATCAAGCCTACTGACAGCAACAGCTTTATAATTTGGATTGTACCAATATCATTAGATTTATGGATTTGTCTTTTTGTTTTTAGCTATCGAGTTGTCAGAATTGGTTTGTCATACATTCAAAAAATAGGTCAAATAATTATAGATTACCTTCAGCCCTTTTAGATATACATACTTTCAATCTTTATTGTGAAAAGGACTATTTCAGAGGGATAAACGGTTTCTCTTTTTCACAGTAACGGCAATACTCGGCATGTTGGTCTGTTTGTATTTATGGAAACGGTTTGCCCAGTATTGTTATTACAATTCCTCAACCAATTGTGTTTGCTACTTTAAAACTACTTTTAGAAGCAGGATATAAAATTATATAATATGATTCTAATATTTGGAAAACTCTGCCAAATGAGATACATGAATTTAACTTTCGAATACTAAAATTAAAATACTATCTCAATAATTATTCCTTTCACGAGAGGAACTGGGGCTTCCAAAAATTTAATTATGAACGAAAAATTCAAAATTATAAAAGGAAAATTTGCAGATAGATTATTCGTCTTTCTTAAAAAGTAGGAGGGCAAAATATATAAGAGGAAAATTCTGAAGACAATACTACTATACAATTTATCCCCGAGGTAATAACCATGATTCCTCAATTTTGGATAGTTTGCATGTTAAACAGGCATTAGATAATGGAAAATTTGAGGAGACTCGGTGAAAGCGGGCTTATTTAGAAAAGGGACCAATGGATTAATAGACGAATACTAGATTGATTGGTTGAACTTCAAGCTGTATAGTTTGGGTAGCTTTCTCCATTTGAAAGTCTGATTATGTTCATGCATGAATGTTTTTGACTTGAATAAATCTGTTAAATATTCAACGAATATAATATTTAGGTTTCTTAGAAGTGTTAGTTGTTGTAGGAATGTTTGCTCAAGTCACATAAGAATGTCGAAACTCAAACTCTAATCTTTTAAAATAATTATTAGAAATAATAGCTTTCTTTAATAAAAGGTGAACACGATAAAGAGAAATAAAGTAAAAGTTCGAAGAGTAAATAAAGATACAAATGTACAGATTGCGATGTATAGAAAATAATGACAATATTATGCAGTCCAAGATGAACACAAATTACACCTAAATAATTATCTCGTATCCTTTACTTATTTACTTAAGGCCTAAAAACCACATACTCGCGGATCATGGTTAGGTTATTGAATATAGTTTCACACTCCATCATTGTCTGTTAAACCGAAAAAAACCAGCTATTAAGCAACCAGCTATATACACTGCACTTGAGACTGGACATCCTGTATTAAAAATTTCACCGTGATAAAACGACGCAAAGGGTCAGAGGGAACTATAGTAGACAGGAAGTCATTGGGTTTGTGGTATATTCCTTTGCTTTTAATTTAGCGGACATTTATGCAATTGTAAGCTCACCAGTAGTTGTCACATTTTAATCTATGATTGGTTTCAATGAACCAGTGCTAAAACTGGACAAAGCATTACGCACTGTGAATGAAACCTCAACCTACATCCTGTATTAAAAATTTCACCATGATAAAACGACGCAAAGGGTCAGAGGGAACTATGGTAGACAGGAAGTCATTGGTTTTGTGGTATATTCATTTGCTTTCAATTTAGCGGACGTTTATGCAATTGTAAGCTCACCAGTAGTTGTCGCATTTTAATCTATGATTGGTTTCAATGAACCAGTGCTAAAACTGGACAAAGCATTACGCACTGTGAATGAAACCTCAACCGGCACAACCACAAATCATACAAGTTAGCATAATAATATATATATCATGTGTCATAATGTGATTACGCACTTTCTTGTAACTAACAAATGTAAATTCATTGTAAATTTGAGTTTCCATTAAAAGAGGTAAGCTTTCAAGGAAGTAAAATATTATTTTTCTAACGTTTCTTCATTTGTTCATCCCGGATTACCCGATATACGTAAGTTGAGGTTAACGCATTTAGGTACACACGTTATAGCTACGTTCATGAATGAATTTTATGTCCGCTTTAGTTGAAATTTGTATTGCTGCTTAGGTTCTTATTGTCGTTGAATTCATATAAATAGGCAGTGGAACATTGTCCAAACAAATATTCACTCAGACAACTCCGCCTAAAACGGTTCTAAATAATTTGAGAACTCACAAACTTCTAATTAACCAATAACAATGCATATTAAAACATTTGCTCTAGCATTAACCCTAGTTGTAGGGATTTCTAACACAATGGGAGTCCCAATTCCATCAGATTTGGATTGGAACCTTAGTGGTCCAACAGTTGACATGGCGTCTTCTGTTCAGGCAGCTGGTGAGGAAAATTTAAATACTGACATTATAATAAAATTTTGCCTTATAGCTTATTTCCTTTAGAAAGAAAAGCCGTTAACCTATGATTTCGTTTTCTGAATAGGAAAACTTTTTAATACTACGACAGGGGAACTGCACCTTAATTCATCTTTCTGTACAAGTCTTCCTGTCACCAACAGACCAACCAGAGTTAACCTGTTTAATAATCGAACCGAGATTATTTCCTCGTACAAGGTTACGGCATATTCTACACCCAACTGTCTTGGCAATATTGTGGGTACTTGGAATTTGAATTCGGAACGTCCATCAATAACTTTCAACGAGAGAAAGTCGATCTGTTCCTACAAGCTGAGGAAGAATCCCTTCCCTTCAGTAACTAGTTAGGGTTACAGGAGAAAACAATGACATATTAAGCAATACAATGCCGTTTATCAAAGGGCCGACACAAGGAAGATTGTAAGTTGATTATTCTCCACAAATCTTGAGATTTTTATATCGCTTGTGTTGAAAGATAGCATACGTCATAATATATTCATAACAATTGTGCTTTTTATGATGTAATTTACTCAGATGCAAACATTTGTGTGGCAGTCGCAACGAAGAGAATTATCCAAGTTCAATTGAGGTGCTTGATCAGATTGGGAAGGTGATTAATCAAACTCACAATTCCATTGAATTATTCTCACAGCCTGGATGTGAAGATGGAAGCAAATTAAAATATCAGGATGGAAGAACCCGAATAACCTCCGAACCAAACCTGCCAAAGCTTACAAATAGTTTACAACCAGTGGTAGCTTCATTTAGGGTTGATATAATGTGAACAAATTGATTGAGTGACTTTTTTGAAATGTGAACAGCATTTTTATTACAGATGAGCTGAATCAGTATTCAATGTATGAACTTAGACACATTTAAAAAAATCACTACAGTAGAATAGTAATTTAATTTAAAAATGTAAAATGCAATGTTGCATTGTTTGATATCGATGTATGTACTATGTACAAGAAAGTGTTTAATTTTATGCATTGAAATAACGATGTTGCTTATCACCCCTTGAAATCGAATCATCAATTAAAAGTATTTTATTGAAACTACTCCAATGACAAAAATGAATTTCTTGCATTTTGCATTCAATTCCTCATCTAGACTGGTATTTATATTTCTTTAATTCAAGATCTCTATAACAAATAAATATGTATTATGAGTACGTGCACCCAATCATAATATATTGTCCCATATTTCGATTCACTGCAAAAATATTAATTTGCTGTTAATTCATCCAATTCATCAACCTCACCGTCAGTTTGATTACTATTTGCCTATATTTTTGCGTACTTTATATGTTCAAGAATATTTATGTAATTAATTTTTTGGAGAGATCATTGCCTACTTACAACTTAGTTAGTAGGGCTTCCTCTTCCAGTGAAAATTGTGACAAAGCACCAGAGATCAATAAATGCGTTAGTTTAATACTACAATTATATATGATGTGAGATGAATTTATGTCGAAGCTACTAAAACGGTTATTTATTGGTATTTATCTAGGTAAAATGAATTAAGTCGGTTGTGGTTTTCAGGTTTAGAATGATATATATTTCAAAGTTAACAATAATAATGGATTTAATAAGCCTAAACCTTCAATAGATTTAAAGGATAAAATTATCAAAAATTTGAAAGAACGTGGGGCACCCCGAAGCATTCTATATTATTGGGAAAATTTCACCGGATATAACGTGTAGAGTGCAGACTCAGACTGAATACATTATATGGATTGTCATTATTGTCATAGTCCCGACATATTGGAACAGAAGATTGTTTCTGTCATGCGTGGAAATATTTATCTTAGCGGAAAATGCTGACAAATAATATTGTATAATTCGCTTTAATAAAGTGTAAATTGTATTAGTACATATTGTATGCATGTTAGAAATTTGAACTTTTGAGGTAAACATTTGCAAAATAAATGATTTTTTTCTGACTCGTCATAAAATGTTCACAGAAAATAAAAATAGAAACAACTCAAGATCTTCTGACGTATTCCTTTATGTATGCCACTAGTCGATCAAAATAATTGATCAAAACCACGTTCACGGATCCTCTGTTTACTAATAATTGTTTTTGTTTTTTTATGTTTACAATGACTAACGGTAAATAACCGTTCTCTACTCTTTGACATCGGGATTACATGCGCATACACTACGGATGCCATTGTAACCGACTTGATTAATTATAGTTGGTCAGTAATCTGTCTAAAATGAATTGGCTATACAGCAGCATTGGCCAAGGCATTGTACGTTGGATAAACCACCTCAACCACAGTGAAATTACGCATTTTCTTGTCAACGTTACGAAATTCAGAGCGGCCTAATCCAAATTCTTAAAAACCGTAAAAAGGAAGTTAATTGTTTTCGTTTCAACTTTACCACAGCATCCAGTTTGCATGTTAAATGCGTCAGTTGAGGTTAACTAGGTTGCACATTATAGTATATTAGTTATTAGTTAGCTTTTAATGCTTTTCTGCACGTACTCAAACTGTCTAGATCCGCTTCAATTTTATTTTTAACTGCTTCAATATCCGTGATAAATTATGAATAATCAAATCAGGCTCTTAATAAGGTCCAGCTCCTATATATGGTCAGTTGAACATTGTTTGCACATTAACACGAGCATCATCCGAACAATTGTGACATATTTTAAGAGCTCTCCTAATTTTTTTCAATTTACCAATTATAATGAATAAATCCAGTGCTCTAACATTAATCCTAGTTTCATGGATTTCTAACACTATTGCCATTCCAACATTCTGGAATAGGGACTTCAACTTCCCATCATGTGGCACTATTTCATATTATCTCAGAACAACTGGTGAGAAAGAAAGAAATTTGGTTAAATTTTAGCCATGCATATTTCTAAAACATAAACGCAGTGTTCTCATGTTTCTGCAACCATAGGTACAAGACCTGCTGCTATGAGAGGACAGCGACTTAATCCCTCAATATGTACGAATTTATCTGTCAAAAATAAACCAACGACAATCGATCTAATTGATAGGGAGGACGGCTGCTTATACAAGGTTAGAGCATTTTCAGATTCAAATTGTCGGGATGACAGGGAGGTTGGTCATTGGGCTCTTAATTCGGGAAATCCTGTGGTTACACTCAACAGGAGAAAACCTATTTGCTCATATTACCTTAAATACAACCCTTTTCGTCCGGTAAGAGTTATCACTAGCGGAGGCAATGGACCAGTGAACAACTTACATCATTACTCACCATATTCCGGAAGTAGGTGCTTCGATTTGTGTTCCAGTAGTAGCGAATTCAATTACCCAAATTGGATTGGAGTTTTCAATGAGAGAAATGAGATGGTAAATCAAAATGTCAACTATATAGAGCTATTTTCTCAACCTCGTTGCCAAGGTAGATTAATGTATCGTGATGGGAAAACTGCAGTTACATATGAATCATACCTTGACAAACTAACTAAATATGATGGTCAACCAATAGTAGGCTCCTTCAGAATAGATAGAGCAAGAAGACATTGATTTGTTTGATTTCAAATAAGAATAAAAGCCAATTGCAAATCAAAATATTTAGTCATAATTTACAAGTTAATATAAATTGTAATTTTATATTAGTTTATGTAGCATAAATGTTTTTTATTTGACGCATCGTAAAACCGGCATAACAGTGTTAAATGTATTTAATATGCAATGTTACATTGCTTTGAATGTATGTACAATGTACAAAAAAATGTTTTAATATGAATCCATGACATTGATCTGGAAATTGAAATGAACCAATAAAAATATTCATAGCAAGGTTGCCAAAAATTATTTCTTTATTTTGATGGACAAATTGTCTGCTAACCATTCTTGTTCGAATGTGCGACATAAATAAGCTGTTAACATTTTAGATAACATACACCGGTGTATTATTTATATACAATTAGATCTTTATTTTGGCATGAGACAACACAAGTGACGAGTGGCACAATCGTCTTCTTGTGATTTCACGCTTGTTGATAACAAATCACCAATCATTCAACACATCGTCGGCATCAACATTAACATTCTCGCCTTTTAAAAGGTATTAGTATTGTTTCTTAAACTGTGCACTAATAATATGCGACAATATTTATTTAGCGTCATTAGTCATTGCGTTGGTTTACCATGTCAATCTCAACTTTATGAACGCAATTTGCTTATTGATATGACTGCGTCAGTAAGTTTACCGAAAATCAAGTACACAATAAAAGCGCAATGAAAATTATGTGAAATATGTGTGTAATGTGAATGCGGTTATATCCCAATATTTAATTGCGGTTATCTGCTACTATAATCTCTTTATATGGTACAAAAGAATTCATAATATTATTACGAAGCCGACCATAGTGCTTCCTTACAGTTCCTTATAATATATGTTTGTAATTATTAAATTACTATCATGTTGGTACATTCTAGTGCATATATATAGAATATAGTCTAAAGAGCAACAGGAATATTGTAAAACTCTGCCCAGTCGCTCACGAAACTGCCGAAATTAAATTGACCGGACCCGGTAACTTGGATTAATACTGACTTTCCTGGAAACTCCCTCATAAAAATCTGACGTGCAAGGACAATCATTTCCCTTTCCACCTCTGTACCAAGATCATCAATATTCCAAATGAATGTTTCTACTTGTTCAAAAATATTCGGACAGAGTTCCTTCATAACGTGACTAAATTTAATGTTAGTAGAAAAGATAGTCTTTAGTTTAAGTATTTCCAGCTTTTCCTTGTTAAATTTTACCACACAGCCAATTGAGTAGGTTTTTGAGATTTTATTGATAAATTTTTTGGTTGAGTCACTGATACTAAATTCAGGGAAGATGATTGTCCTTAAAATTGTTGAGTCAATGTCTCGAGTTTCCTCTATCAACTGGGTCATGTACCTTTCCACATCATTCCATAGTGCAATTACACTCTCATCGAAAATCAAAGTGACATTTCTATCATCACTAAAATTTTCAATGTGACTGGCATCATTATGATAATCAGAACAGTTCAAATTGGGATTCAAAATTTGCTGCCGAAAACGAGCAACTGCTCTCCATGTGTCTGAAACCAATCAGTTTATTAAATTGAATGTCTTGTTTATTTTTACATTTTTAATAACTCATGATAAGCAATGTTGAGCTATTTTTAAAAACTTACTTGCGCTGACAATAATATTGCCACTTCCGGTTCTTGTGAGCCCCAACTTCAATGAACAAGGAGTAGCCTCCACTTCATCGGTGTATAAATGTGGAATTAATAGTTTATAACGAACATTCTCAGACTTGTCTTGCAATTTAAATTTACGTATCATGCCTCTTCCCAGTACGATACGAAGGGTATCATTTTCTTTCAGGTTATCATAATGAGCAAACTTGATCATGAACTTTTCCAATAGCTCTACAGATTTTTCATGAGTTGAAAAGATCAATTGGTGAACCACCTCATTGTAAAACTTGGATGAGCTCATCAATATTTCCAAATCATTCCAGACTTGCTTCCATTCTAATTGTATCTGATTTACGGCTGGTAGGTCGTAAATTTGTAGCTGGTAGATAATACGTTTACCTAACTTTCTCCCGATAAAATTATCATTTTGGTTTTCCAAGCTGTTCATGTAGACGCGAAACTTTTGATAAGAAAATGGAAATTCACTTTGTGATGAAAACGTAACGGGAAGTAAAACAAAGTCGGAATCCCTGATTTGATTCAAGAGATAATTAGCACATCCAATTTGTACGGGGTGATAGGAGACTCCCACTGTTATCTTTGAACACGCAACTGATTTTCCACAGTACAACAGAAGAAAATTCTTGACATATTTTGGAACAGAGTATGAAATGTTCTGAATCCCACTCTCTGCGGCAATTATTGGAGCCGAGTCAAAACCGTAACCATGATACTTAACGGCTCTGCTAAAAAATGAGGTAGAGTGCTCGCATACATTAACTGTCCAATCTAGCACAATGGACGTCAGATGTCTTCTCAACAGAGGCTTTATTTCAGGCGTAATGTTCAAGGGATAAATTGTAAAATATGTCATCGATTCTTTGCCAGAGGAATCGATTTTGATAAGTATATCGAAGTGATAGCATAAGAGAAAACCTAGAGTTTCGTGGACATGCTTTGTTGAGAAGATTGAAGACGGGAGTCAACTGCGAAATATTGTTAAGCAGCAAATCTGGCATAAAAATATAATTTTAAATAGGTTTAGTCAAAAATATTTGTTTATGTGCAAGATTTCAAAAATTACCTGTTGAATAATAAACTAAAGTTGATTTCTTTAGAGCCTCTTCTATCTGTAGTTCGTAAATGCTTCCTTCAACGAGACAATTGTTAATCAACTCTGTCAAGTCTTGATAAAAGTTTTCAAACTCCTTTCCAGTAACACTGGATGGGAGGGATAAAAGCGACAAAGTGGTCAAGTAAAGCAACAGACACATCTTAATGAAAATTTGAGAATGAATTAGTTGTGTGATTGTAAACAATAAATCATTCTGCAACATTTATCTCTCTCACTCATGAAAGTCATATAGGTAATATGAACTGCTGAGCTGTTTCCTCCTTTACTGGTCAATGTCTACTATAATCCTAGTGGTCGTGTGTCGACGATTCGCTTACCAGGGTGAAAGGATAACTAAAATTAATACAATTCAATACCAGTGATAATGATAAGGAAGGAGCTAATTGTGTGAGAAAGGAAGTTGTAAACCGCTATGTTGTCGAGTTCACGCGGCATGGCATAATATGTAAAAGTATTCCCAACAAGCGCATACATTAACACAAAGCTTTTGTTATGTCAGTTCAAACCGTCATCCGTGACAATGAATCGAAAAAAATATTCTTGAAAATTAATAATCGTGTTACAATTAAACTGAATGCGATTCCAACAGTTCACTGACATTTGGTAAAAAAAACTGGCCCTACTCCCAATTTGCAGTTTTTAATTTTTAGACTTATACGTTATATTTATACGGTCAACGATTGAAAGTCACTTGTGAGTAAAATTGTTGTTCTCCGAAACCCACATAATGTTAAACTGACTATTTTCCTGAGTTCATGTACTAATTTTTACCGTAACTTCCGGGAGCAAAATTCTGAATCATAATTCAGACTGCATGCCAGTACAATTGCCAATGAACCAGTTATAATTATATATCTATACAATAAGCACTGTCACGCACTGAAATTTTCAGCATTAATTGACCGACCTTTAATTAATTGAATTTTTCCTCTTGTCTGAAAACATTTTCACAATTATCCAATCCAACTTATCGATTAGTAATACACTTTTTGTATGTACTTCCATAATAATTTTTTCTACGTTTTTCTTATATTCTCGTGCTTTTAAAATAATCAGTTGTGCTATGGCAAGGGGAATTCAAGTAAAATAATTTTTTCTTTAGTATACCAAGGTTAACAGGAAAAGTGTTTTTAGCCATGTGGGTACGATAGTAAATACTACAAGTTCATATAGAAACTGTGCAATCTGCCATCACAGCATTATTCTTAAACCAACAAATTGTATAAACCACAACGCGCATATCTATCTGTTTATCATGAAATACTATCAAAGTTACCAATAATTAATGGTGAACTAATAGTAATATTATATTGCAGAGCATAATATTATGTTGCTGTGCTTGCTGTTGTTGTTGTTAGTTAGATTAACAACAATTTTCAAACCGCATTTCGCTGATAAGGAAAATTAATTTACAAAATAAATTGTTTACCAGGAAAAAAACCATTTTTATTTTATAAAACAACTTTCCAGAAACAGTTTGAGTTTTACAAATGAAGCTTGCAAGCCAAATTTGAGCACAAGATAATATTTTCAAAATAAAATCACGCAAAATGGCAGGTGAAAAATGGGCAGAGGACTTACTAGCATCAAAAAGTATTTATCAAATTGATGACAAAGGAAAACTTTCTCCGATTAGATTTAGTCTTGACACCGAAAATTTTTCTCTATCAATGGAAATATCTGTTGATACAGTGACGACAAACATTACACAGCGTCAGCGTACTTTGAGATCGCTTTCTGAACCCAGTAAAACATGTACACCAATTCTGTCGTTACTCCGAAACAAAACAATACCAAGATTGGGAAAGAATACTCTTTCTGTGAAACCAAATCCGACAACGTCTCCTCCTATCGAATTGATTTGGCTTGAATGAAATACACGAAATTCGCATATCCTCGTATGATTCAAAACTTGTCAAGATTGACACGCAAGACTTAAGAAAACTTGCTCCCTTTGCAACCGGAAGTATTAAAAAAAGTGCTGCAAATAAACTGAAATTACTATATATATTCTTCGGAACCGAGTTCAATTTAAATTGTTTTCGCTTTCTTGTTCTTGGACAGGAAGTGAAGGAAAAGGACAATCTTCTTAAAACATGGGTTGGTCAAATTGAGAATGTTATTTTAGAGAGAAAGTCAATGCATTATTTTAAAACACTTGATATGTGGTATGCCAGGGAGTTTGAGAAAACCACAAGGACAAACACAGGGTGAGTATTCTTTGAAATATTTTATATATTGTAAGAGTTTGCAATTAAAAATATTAACCTACATATTTATAGAAACCATCGACTAAAAATTTGGAATCAATTTTTATTACGCAACCATCATCGCACTTCAATCGACTCCATTAAACAGGCTTATAATTTTCTCAAACCAATTCTTGAGCAGCTTGCTGACGAACAAACATCTTCTACTGCCTTATCAAAACAAGAATTTAAATTAACTGCTAAATACTTTGTACATTCTGCTGAAAGCATTTCATATATTTTCAAGTGTTTCGACGAAAATACAATCCCCATAATTCATGAGGTACTGGAACAAGAAGAAGTGGAGTGTTTTGAGGATACTGATATGCTGATGCTTCATGATTTGATTAAAAACTACTTGAAATACTTCGAAGCAAATAGGACATTTGATTTACCGAAGATTGATACTCAGATGGACAATATTTCGAAAAATGTTCAGTCACTAATTATGGCTCTTGTTAAGAAATTTGAAGCTGGAACTTTTACCCAAATTTTTAATGATACTTGGTTATCATCTTTCTATGTATGGTTCACTTTCCTAGTATAATGGTTGGAATGAATAATAATATGGGTTATGGACTCAAGAAAATTCACATACGTTTATTTTTGCTATAGATTCTGGATTATTTACACTCCTCTCACAACAGCATATGGTGCCCTGATACAACCGGGGAACCAATATTCATCTCCAAGTTCAATTGAAGCATACGCCAGAGTCCTTCGCCAAGGCTGCCGTTGCATTGAAATTGATGTTTGGAACGGTCCATGAAATAAACCGATAGTAAAACATGGGAGAACTCTTACTTCGGCTGTTAAACTAAAAGACGTGTTAACTGCCATCAAAGAACATGCATTTTCTACTAGTCCTTTCCCGTTAATTATCAGTGTAGAAAATCATTGTAGTTTGCCACAGCAAAAAGTAATGGCTAAATATTTTTGGAGGATATTTGGAAGAACATTGTTTACTGATCCATTAAAAAATTCAGAAGATCATTGTCAAAATTTACCCTCTCCGTCAAAGCTAATGTATCGGATCATTCTTAAAGGCAGAAAACTCTCCGGAAATCCCTGTGATAATATTCACCACAAAACCGTAGATGCAAATGCAAATCAAGCATCAACAGCCCTTGAAACCAATAACAGAATAAGTAATGGCAGTTCTAACTGCAGTGGTACCAGCTACATCGACCCTATTCCATGTGATTATCTGCTAACCGGGAAATTATGGCAGAAAAACGAAAATGAAAAATGGTTGCCATGCACATTTTTACTAACGACCACAGCACTACTGTGCATTGAGAAACAGGAATTTAGCGACAAAATTGATGGGAAAAGATCACTTAGTAATCCTATTGTGAGACGCTCTGTTTCAAATGTAGACTCGTTTCATGACTTACATAATGATCAGTTGTGGTATCATGGTACGTACAAAATATATCTGCAGTTTCTAGGAATAAGAAAGTATAACTTAAAAACTGCAATCATGTCTGGCTGTTGAATGTCTCAATATGCCCCAAATGTGAATTTACTTTATTCATCATCAGAGTTATGGTTCACTATCGAAGACTGTTGTATTGACAGTATAGATGCATCAAATTGCTGAAAATGGGAAATGTAATCCCATCGGGAACCCCAAGGTGATTCAAAAGCGTAACAAGTATACATTTGGATTGGAGTATAATATTGCGACATTGATCAGCCAGCCATGGTGAAAGTTCTAGAAACAAAATTGTGAATCAGTAAAAGTAAATTAGTCTTCAGTCTTAACCATATTAATCTTTTATGTAAACAATAATATTTATTAAAACATTCTTATTACTTTATAGGCGCACTGCCTGCGTGTGACGCTGAGGTGCTTTTAAAAACGTGCGCTACTAACGGATCATTTTTAGTGACACAGGAACAGTGGCTTCAATACACGCTTTGGCTTTAGTAAGTGACGTGAATACAATGCGTAATATAAGGATGCATGCTGTATATTGCATACCATAATTATTCGCATTAAAAATAAATACGTATTTTGGTTTCACTTGCTAGTTACCACAAAGCTGAGTTGCCTTTTGATGAGCACGAAACTATACACAAGTTGGTTATAAGTAACCAAATGAGTAAAGATCAAGACTATGTCTTCTCCCTTATGGACAATTTCCCTACTGAGGAAACATTTCCAAGTCTTTTTGAACTCATAGAGCACTACAGAAAGAATATCGTCAACATTTCCGGGCGCAGACAATATGGACTCCTCGATAAGCCCGTGCCTCCATCAAACACATATGAACAGCAGGAATGGTTTTACAAAGACATTGATCGATCCTCGGCTGAAAAATTATTGTCCAATTTGCCAATCAATGGTGTATTTCTTGGTAGATATGCGACGAAAACTGCAAACAAGGAAATGGTGATATCCTTTCGTTTCGAAAATATTATCAAGCATTGCCAGGTCAGAAAGGAAGGTAGGTACTTGGTCGTATCTAATCTGCAATTTTTGACCCTGGAGTCTCTCGTGGATTACTACTCAAAACNGCCAACAAGGAAATGGTGATATCCTTTCGTTTCGAAAATATTATCAAGCATTGCCAGGTCAGAAAGGAGGGTAGGTACTTGGTCGTATCTAATCTGCAATTTTTGACCCTGGAGTCTCTCGTGGATTATTACTCAAAACATACTTTCTATAAACAAGTCAAGCTTGGACATCCACTTACTCATAAATTATACATTCTAGCTCAACAAAACTACGTTGGTTAAATTATTATGCTTTCTCTTATTAGTATCTATTTCCATGCAAAATTGGTAACAAATCTGTACAATGCTGAATAATGAATGTCCTGTAGAGTGTCCAAGATGTCTATACAAATCGAGACTACTACGATTCCACAGCAAAAGCTATATGTCATGTACGTGCGATTCAATCATACACCAGCGGTGATCCCGACCTCCTTTCATTCAGGAAGGGAGATTTAATTGTGAATGTGATCAAGGACCCGGATGGATTTTGGTGGTCAGGTACCAAGGCAGATGCAATTGGAGAGGAGGCATCAATTCGAAAACATTTCTGTTCAAGTTTTGTCGAAGAAATTGACGAGCTGGACTGCCCATTTGAGGATTACGTTAAAAAAGGAAAATGGTATCTTGGAAAAGGTGCCAAGGTAAAACCATGCACGAATAGAATGGCCAAAAAGTGTGGAATAAACCACTACATAATTTTTGAGGATCCTAATGGAACCAAAAGAAAACTTGGTTCGAAATGTGGGAAAACTGCACACGAATGGGCAGAACTGATCAATCTCGTTGTAGATAAAAACAAACTAGGAAAAAAGGTAAGTTGCTGCATAATTGGGGTTTTTCTATCAAGTTTGTCTGCCAAATTGCATTTAGTACTTGGAATGAATTTAGTTTTGATTTGATACTTTATTTCTTGTTTCTTTATTCGTATTTTATACTTTCATTGAACATAAAACGTGAAGACTTATAAAACAAAACAAAAAGTCGCGAAGGAGTTCTCTGATATAATTTGGTTTGAAAATGCTGCGGATAAGCTCTGCTGGGAAAGTATTGCCAATGGTGAGGATTCCATTAATGTAAAAATGATCAAGAGTTTAGATGAGCGGACTGCCAAAAAGATATTATCTTCAACTGATCCATTCTTTGCCTGGTATCATCAGGTCAGTGAAGTGAATATATAAAAATTTGAACAACACGCAAATGTTAAATTCTTATTTAAAAATGAATAGCTTTTATTGCAAATATGTTATACTTTTCACCCAGTTTGCATTGACAAGGATTTATCCAGCTAGCTATAGACTTGATTCTTCAAACTGTAATCCAGCTTACTTCTGGAATTCAGGCACTCAAATGGTGGCACTTAACTTTCAAACACCAGGTACTTTTACGGTTACATTTCGACAATCTTACAACAGCTAAATTATATTTTCTACTCGATCGACTAGACAAAGCGATGCAATGGAACCGAGGAAAATTTAAACTTAATGGAAATTGTGGCTACCTGCTGAAGCCATCATTTATGTTATCTGGAACGAAAGATTCAAAGCTTTCAATGGAGATGTCTAAGGAAACTTATTATGAAATTAGGGTAGGCATATTTTTGCGTAGCAAAAGTTTTTAAAATGTGTATATACACGTACCTATGTGAATTAGAATACCTCTTGTTGGAAATCAGATAATTGGAGCTAGATACCTGAAAAAGGATGGACCTGGGCAAATTTGTCCATTTGTTGAAATTGAGGTCATCGGTGCGGATTTGGATTGTCACAAAGTAAAGACACAGCGCCAAGGTAAATAGATATTTTTAGTTTTGAAAGTTCCAAGCTATTTATGAACATGTCAAAATTGAAATGGGCAAATATCTTCCCAGCATCCGGACTGAATCCTTGTTGGAACGAAGCCTTTTATTTGAAAATAACATGCCCAGAGTTAGCGTTGCTCCAATTTAGCGTTTTTGATGTGGACACATTTGGTGACACAATTTTACTTGGAGAGGCCACAATTCCTGTAAACAGTCAAAATCAAATCATAACTTAAAGTACTATATTTGGCATAATATGTATTTCAATAATTTGCTTATCTTTTGCAGATTCCTTGCATTCGTTTGGGATGCCGTAGTATTCAACTAAACAATGCCTATGGATCACGTTTATTCTCGACTCTTCTTGTGAGAGTTAAAATGGCAAAAATTTAAATAATATATTTTACTGATCTCTGTACTGACGTTTATAATATATCTAACCATTTAAAAGTTTTTATTTATTTAACCAAGAATTTATAAAATTATTATTTGGATTAAAACAAAACATGTAAGCAAGTAGGTATTTAATGTGAAGTGTTCATATGTCAGTTACGTATTTTCACAAATTACAAACACGTTTTTTAATGAGAAACTCTATTGACATTAAAAGTAAGGATAGCGTCAAACGATCGTGCTAAAATTAGCATCATCATATCATTTTTAAAGTCATTGCCAATCCGCCAGTATGGGCCATACATTATTATTATAGGCCTTAAGGATCTTGCTCTCAAATAATTCAGTCGATTGTCTTTATTTTTCTTCCTAGCATAAATCCACTTTGACCTAAACTTGTGCTGTTCCACAAGAACATGAAACTTTTCTGCAGTGTAGCAAATTACAGGTAAAGTAATTGTGGTTCCAATCACCATT
>JAHZMV010005295.1:0-12792 GCA_027743765.1 Coecobrya sp. COE2 | reverse complement strand
AAGATGAAATTAAGACAAGTTTCATGTTGCCCCGTCAGGTCTGGGTTTGCACACGCCATTTTAACATTACATTTAGCAGCTTGGAATTTATTTTTAATGGTATATCTACAGCTCATCACCTTATTTAGTAGACAAATTAATATGTCGCATCAAAGGAACATTTTAACTGTAAATAGTTAAATACATTATATGAACGAATTCTTTCAGTAGCGTCATATTATATACATATCTCACTCAACTCGTTTGGTCTGAGATCCTCAAGCATAAAATCCAAAAAATGAATTTCCAGTCTTGAGAGAGTAAGAAGCAACCAATGCTAACTAAAATATGGCATAACAAGTTACATTTTTTAATCTCAAAAGTGGATTTATACATGATTTTGGGGACAGAAGAAGCAATGAACATTTTTTGAAGAAAGAATAACTTGGTGTGTTCCATAGGCTTTTCATGCATATAAATACACATAATATTATACTGATAAGATGTTGATGATAATGAATAAATGTCCTGTTCATGATAAGAACATAAGAAATATGTACATTTAAACCTAACTTTTTATATAAATATACATACTTTCAAATTTATAGTATAGTTATACGTATTATGCATTCAAGCGAGCTTTACATTGAGCAGAGTGCCATGCACAAGCCAGCAAGTAGTTTCATGTGAACAAATGTGAGATGAGCCGATCACATGTTTTTCACGCAAAATATCTCATTCAGAAGAGATCTCCTAAAAATCCTAAAAATGTTTTAAACTTATTTGCTAAAGTGTAATTTTTTAATTAAAATGCATTAAAACCTGTACGTTTTTATTCTCATCTACAATTAACTGTTAACATAGTGTGCACGCAAAATGAATCTAAACGCCAGTTTACTCCTGAGGAACAGGAGCAATTTTGTTAGAACCTCGGTTTGTGGTGGTGGTGTGGGTGCTTCTTCAAATTCCCTAGTCGTGCGTGGTAAATTATATGTATACAAAGTATAGTTCGTTTAGTTAGCTAACTAGAATTTGACAGAAAGTATATTTTTTAATGATTTCAGCAAAAATGCTACAAATCATCCCAAAAAGCGGCAACGGCAACATTCACAGCGTCTTCTGCAGATCAAGATCCGGAATCTTCAAATTTAACGACCTCAGAGAAGATTAAAGCTATCATAAGGGATGGGCCAGATCTGGGTGATTTTATATCTGGGGATATACCGGAAGGATCGAAATGGGGGGACTATAAAGGTAACATGCTAGGGTACACAAAAATGCATAATTTAAAGTAAATTATTTTAAAACTTTGATTTTCTCTTTCGTACAGGCAAACTGAAACGAGAGAAAGGAGAAGCGGAACGACTCCGTCTACCTCCATGGCTCAAAACGGAAATTCCAATGGGGAAAAACTACAGCAAGCTAAAGGAAACATTGAGGGGGCTTAATCTGTCTACAGTTTGTGAAGAGGCAAGATGTCCAAACATTGGAGAGTGCTGGGGTGGTGGACCTGAGCACACTGCTACCGCTACAATCATGGTACATATTATTGTTTTTGAATCTTTAATTTCATATTCACCATGTTAATAATTAAGTTAACGTTTCCTCCTTCGTCATCGAGAGTAGAGCTAATAACGCAAACAAAGAATGACCGGGATTTTAAAATAGTTTATTTTTCTTAAAGCGAAAAAAATATTATATATATCATTCATTGATAAAATAAATTATTATCGTAACACTATTATGCTTACAAACAAGTTTACAATATAGACAGTTAAGTATAATAATCGTTTTTTCGTTAAATGTGCATCATAGGCTCGCTCGTAAATTTCCTGGCTTTGTAAGCCTTCTTCCAAATTTCACAGAGACAAACTGTCGAATGAAACCGGTAGAAGATGGCCAGGGGCATGGAAATATCTAAAATATGAAAATATATCTTTATCCAACACAATTCCCTACAGTAGGATTATACATAAAATGTCCATTTCCCAAACCTGTGATAATTGTCCAAGCCCATACGCCATAGAACCTCAAAAGATGAGGGTGACTGTCTCCTCTCGACTTTTCCAGCGCATTGACAAGCCACATGGCTAGATTAGTAACCAGTAAAAATGTAACAATCTCCCTGCCAGGCTTCCTTCTCGCCAGTTCAGGAGTTGATACAACACGCTTTGAAGCGTCAAGTATGAACAGCGTTTGGAGAAGTAGCTGAATTAAGCAGAGCAATGGAGTGAGTAGAATCCAAACATTACTTTCTAGCAGCGGGGTAAGATGACCACCGACAATGCAGAAAACATTAAACATGAATGAGCCGGACTGGGCGACAATCAACAGAATGTTGTCCAACTCCAGGTTTTTACCGCTTTCGTAACGGAGTTGACGCATCTACGATAAGTACAGGCGCATAAATTAAAAATTAAACTTTACACAGAAGCTTCAAAATGGAATTTATAATAGCTCACCTGAATCATCCCAATTAGCACAGCAAGTGTACTAACAGCATACAACGTAATTTCAGTTACATTCACCTCCCAAAATGCAAACTCCAGGTGCTCATGATGCTTCATCAGTACAAAATTAAGTATCAAGCTCATTATCGTAAATACGAGAAAGAATATTCCAATGAATAATCCTTTGTTCGATCCTGCACAGTCTACCGTGTAGTGGTGAACATTTCTCGATTCTACTTGCTGAAATACAAAATGACATCTCACATGAAGACTATGCTTATGCTTAGTCCAATCATTTTATTCATCAAAATGTGTAACACATCCAGTAATCTTACATTTAACGTGGCCTCTGACGTCAGAGTCCGTTTTAGGGTAATCTGCCTAACCCGTCGTTTCGCCATACTTTTCCACATCACGTAACAAATGGCAGCGCAAATAACGTGTTCTCGGACGTCAGAGTCCGTTTTAGGGTAATCTGCCTAACCCGTCGTTTCGCCATACTTTTCCACATCACGTAACAAATCGCGGCGCAAATGAGCGAATATTCGATAGTGCAAGGAAACAAGAAAGGCGACGCACTATTAACTAGTCCACCAAGAATGTTCTCACGAGCACACTCGTACATGCTGTGTGGCCCGGCAAGTCCTAAATCCAACAGTAATGAAAAAATTAAATCTCTTTCTAATGCCCAAAATATCAATTTTCCTATAAACCGTCAAATTATTCACCTCGTTTTAGCCTGGTCAGGGCCACGTGTCCATGCTGTGGCCCACCAATTGCACTAACAGTACTGTTGACCATACTCACAAACATGTCATGGTCATCCCTGTCATAATCCGGGGGATCAGAAATCAACGCTGACGCTATGGAGTGGCCGGAAGTAGCAGCAGCAACCACCTTGGCATGCTCTTCTAACTTTTTCGGTTTCCCATAATAATTAAGACCGTTACCCCACAGTAATGGTATCATTTTCTGGATCGTAAAAATGAAGAATCTCGTGTTTGGTCTCTTGAACCAAGACATTCAACCAAACGCAGAGGTTCGTCCCAATCATGTGCATCAGTCCAAATTGCTTTACCCAACTAACTTTGCTCACGGACATGCGTGAATTCAAAAATATAAAGTACATTTGCATGAATGTGAATATGATCCTGACGACAGGTGTGATTGCCTGCAGATAACTATGACATTTCCCGTCAGGTTCTTGTTCCACAAACTGTCCAAACTCCAGACAACTGTAAATCATACTCCCGATACCAAAAGCAACAGCACCCATACGCAAGTAAAAACTACCAAAGTGACTACGTCGACCTGAGGAGCTGTCGTATTTACTTGACTCGACGCTGTGTGTTCGGGATAGCTTTCCTTTTGTCTTTGGGCTGCCGTCGCTATCAGACTTTGTGCTACTGGCTGTATTCTTCAGAGCACTGTGGAGCTGGTGGTGATGATGATGGTGAAGGTGGTGATTTGACGGAAGTCCATCATGGCCCGGTACACTGTTGATCGTGACATGTAAATTGTGTGGGTGGTGGTGAAGATGATGGTTGATGGGCTGCAGCACAATATTTGGCTGAGAGCCTGGGGGATACGCTGAGTGACCATTGGCCAGCGTTGGTACAGGCATTGGGGGTCGGTGTAGCAGTAAGGGTGAAGATGATGACGCATGATCTTCAGTGGGAAGTGGGCATAATTTATCATCAGAGTCTTCAGAGTGTGTGTCGTGGTCGTCAGTGGATTGGTGATGTTCCGTATCTTCCTTATCATTTGCATAAGATTCGTGTAGCTTATCTGGAATATCTTTTTCATGTTCATCTTCATCCTCGTCTTCGCTTTTTGAGGTGTCGTCTGCATCTGCTACAGATTTATTACTGCTCGTATGTAAACGAGACTTTATGGATGCAACGCCTGGAGAAAGGAATACATTTGTATTTACACATGAAAAAATATTCATAGTCCATTTAACATTTAAATCGTCATTAGAGTTAAAAATCAATTTTTAACATCACGCACCTCGAGTAATTTCTCGCTTAGCCCGTTGCTTGATCACGTGTGTAAATAAATATGCCATGAAAAGAATCGAGACAAAATACAAGTATAAGTAGAAACCCTGCAAAAAAGAACAAAAAAAATCAATTAGTATTTTCCATTGAAAACGTCAGTACACATTACTATTCATCTCATCAACTCAACATTAGATAATTAGATTCAAGAGTTGCATTGCAAGTTGCATTTTTTCTCGGATGCCGGTCGAAACTGCCTTAAACAGCCCATCCACTCTATAAACCCATCTATCTACGTCTTTGCAGTTAACAGCATTACAAATCATTATACATGCAAATCCTCTTAAACTTTGTCCTGTACGAAAATTGTCTGTGTAAAAATTATAAAATTTAATAGCATAGAGGCAGCCAGCCATAAAAATCTAATTTACAAAACATATACCACCACCGCATGTCAGATTCATGCGAACATGAGATACCCACATGTGCGGATGAACGATAATGTGCAATTTTAAGACGAAGTTTAAATCTCCATCAACATGACAGGCTAAAAATAACGAATCTAATCTATCTACGCATGACTTTTATGTAAAAATATAAATGATCAAAATTTAGTCATCATCGCTGCCGAAAATAATGTGACAGGGTCAGTGACTAGTTGCAACTTTTTTTCAAAAAGGGTTCAGAAGAAAGTTTTATGCTTATTATAACTCATTTGTAATATATATCTTGTTCGTCATCATTTATGATCTTGGTAGAGTTAAAAGCATATTGTACACTTGTAAATTGGTTCATTAAGTCATCCAGACACGAATAAAAGCGATCAATTATGATGGTTAAGTGATAATTAGCTCTGTGGTATAACTTAACCATGTAATTCTATTCAATGCTACTTTATGCACAACGGTCACAAAAAGCGATTTTCCTTTTCTGACCATTTCTTGCCATTTAAATTGCTAATTGGAGCAACGAAGGTGGTCTTTTAGAGGATTGAAAATAGTTTTAAAAATGCCTTCACAAATAATAATTATTTGTGTGTGGACAATAGAGAGTTACTAATCAATAATTATCGGGGTAATATTTTGGATAGCGAACAATCGACTTACATCATAGTAGGCGGGTGGAACGTACGTTGAAATTACTTCGCTCANAGGTGGTCTTTTAGAGGATTGAAAATAGTTTTAAAAATGCCTTCACAAATAATAATTATTTGTGTGTGGACAATAGAGAGTTACTAATCAATAATTATCGGGGTAATATTTTGGATAGCGAACAATCGACTTACATCATAGTAGGCGGGTGGAACGTACGTTGAAATTACTTCGCTCATTGGGAATGCAATGCCTGTGGGGGGTTTCAAAAAATTATTTATTATAGTTTTACTTATCAAAGTGAAGGGATAGAATCAATGATCCATCAAAAAAATGAACTTACCCATTACAACAAGTAGTTTAGCATAAAGCGCTGATAACACGCTACCAAGGCTTGCGCTATAATCGAGATTTTAAAAAAATTGCTCAGATATGCTTTATAATAACTAACCTCAGATAATTTACAATCGCCAATTTACTTACTTTCCATGTTGCCTCCAAACCGATGGATCAACAATTGACATGCGCCTAAATTTAGCTGGGATGCGACTGTGTTGCTGATTTTGATTTTGAGCCCCTTCATTGTTCTCCAAGTCCCATTCCGCAGTAGGAATGTGGGTGGGTTTGAAAGGATTTAAGTGTTGGTTAGCCCAACTAAAATAAACACAGTAAAATTTTAGGACTTGAGAAATTAAATTAATTCATAAACTATAACGGTATCCCATCAATCTATCTCAAGCTATCAATCCTATCTCAATTTACCCCGTAAGAGATCCAGACCGAAGTCTCGTAATAATCCTAGCAGCAGAATTTCTCCTTCCTTGTGCCAGCATTGATTCAATAATGTTCTTACTATGCCAGCTATTCTGGTTGGGTGGAGTGTGGCCGGGCTGACCTCCGACATGGCCGTTAGCTGCCATGTTTGAATTGAAACTAACCTACACTTATTATAACTGTATCAACTACTTCAACTTTGTACTTTATAAAACGTAAATAAACTTGTCACTCCAAAAAAATGTTAAATATTTTTGTTCTAAAGCATCCAATTGTCATAAAAGACTCATGGACGCTTTCCAACCATTTTCACCACAAAGCACGTTTCTTTTCACCCCAACTCAAAATATGACAAGGGTAATCAAAGCTGCTGGCACCATCATCATTACCACACACTTGACTCGGAAAAAAATAACAATTAAATCTATTAAGCCGATCCAGAGATTTTTTTCTTGCTATCGCATCTGCAAGTCAATCTTGCATGAATGAGTTTCGCTCAGCTTCGGCTAATTCCTTATGTACACGGCCATGGACCAAATTTTCACCAAAAAGTATATGCCCATCAACTACCAAACGTTAATTTGATGCTGTTTACGACAAGAGTGTTCATCAACATTTTCGAGCATAAAACATGCTACGTGGTATACTCCACTTTAAAATATCTAAACTCACACCTACAACCCATTAAACTGCCAGTTTACCAATCATACTCAAGCACATCACGGGGTTGGGTGGCTCGTTAAGTATTTTTTGCGTTTCTTTCTTTCTTTGCTGCTAATATATACTTACAATAAATAACAATAGCTAAATGCTGTATACATGTTTAACATCTCATCACTGAAAGTTTTCATACCGGCGAAATAAAATGAGAATTGGAAATGATCGATTTACGCAGACGCAGTGCCAGGAAAAGGTTTTAAAATGTCCTTTTAAATATGCACACCTTTCTTCTCGTCAGCACTTTAAACGGACGCTAGAAATTAGCAGATGGATAATTGAAAAATATATTGACAGAGAGAGCAATGCAAGCTAAAGTCTAAGAAATTCTTACAAAAACATATTTAAATTACACTTATTATTATACGGTCCAATTAACGTAGTCTAATCATAACCTCGTAATTAAATGCAGTTATAATATATTTTACCGAATTTATGGCTCGTGCCGTTCTAAATATTATGTAACTGTATTAAACCATCTTTCAAAATGCTGCACTTATTTTGTCACGCGTTTTCTATCTCCAATCACACAATGTAAAATACGTCAAATCATGAAAGATGCAACTTTTGCGACGCACCAGTTAACACGATTTTACAGAGTGTTATTTTAAAATAAAATTGCAAATTAAGTCATGCGATCAATAATGGTAATGATTTCTTTACATGCAACAGCGAAAGTCCAACTTTTGATTTTAAAAAGACGATAAAATATAGTTTAATGTTTTTAAAACATTTCCACTCACTAAACGCTCCATCCGCATCAAACTCTGCAAGATACTAACTTCTGCCCTTGTTATTTAGTTAAATCCTTTGATGATGAAATTACATTCAGATCCAAAAATAGGTACGAATATAATATCTGTACCGCTGCCAATATTGCCAATATTATAATACCCCACCTCAATAACCTCTAACGTATTCATCAAAACATCACATAAGTTACAAGCTCTAATTAGGGTTATTATAAATAAATCTGCTGTAAAGTCGTAATAATAATAAATGCCACTTGTAAGGCGATTGAAAAACGGCAATACAGCTTGTGTGATTAAAATAATAATAATAATATGCAATTCAAAAAATATTATGAACAAAAGTTCAAGTGCGCATTAAACCAGTGTACTTTACATAAGTGTGTGTTGTGTGACATACCAACATCAAAAATTAATCGCCACCATTAAAAATAAATATCATTGCATCATTCATTGTCTTCATGACCTTATTAATTGCACTGCTCATTTCATAACTGCTTGTGCTGGAGTGTTAGTGCAGATCCTGAAAAGCTATAATAATAAGCTTAAGTTGAACAAAGAGAACATCTTTTTTCTTATGAAATGTATACGTACCTTTTATTATTGTGCTTATTTGTGTGTGTCTGAGCCATGCAAAAGCTTTTGCATGGATTCAAATAGGCTAGAAAAGATCATCAACACAAATACTGCAGTGGTTTTTTTTCGTTGCATTTTCTCCATAAAAATCCATATTCACGTTGTTTGTGTGTACTACTTTTACCTTCTCTCTCTGTTATCGGGAGTAGGTAAGCTTGTGTACTAGGTATACTTCCTGGAGAAGGGAAGATGAAGTGCTGGCTGAGGAGTAGTAAGGAGAGAAGAGGAGCTCCTTTTAAAATGCACTAAAACCATAATAAATACAATCCCCAGACAATAATGCATGCAATGGTAATGGTGGTTATATGGTAAGTTTTGGTGGAGTAGTGGTTTCAGAGCACAGGAGAAATAGCAGATGAGTTCCACTTCCTCCAGCGGATATAAGATATACCTGTGTGCTCCAGTTCAGCTGCGCTCCTGGGTATAATGTATGTACGTCTTAACAGAAAGCAATAATTAAAAACCATGTCATTTCCCAAAGACATTCTATTTTATGAGCATTTACGACAAAGACAAATAGGAAAGCAATAATTTTGAAGATATTCTAAATGTAAGGAAATAGCAGAGGTATTTCACTTATTTGAATGGTAAGTATGCGTGGAAAGATTTTACCTGATTTTCTTTGAAAATTTTCAATTTATAAAAACAATTTATAATGCACACTGCTTCCACAGGCCCAACCTATTATGGAATGGATAGCAATGCCCAAAGACCAAGCTCCTCATCCACCTCATCTTCATCTAATCAGCGCTCATCAGCAGGTTCCTGTGGAGGCATATCTTCAAATAATAGCTGGTGTTCGCTGGAGTCGGTTCCCCCACCTAGTCCATTTCACGAAAAATCCCCATCATCATTAGCACAGGATCCACTCAAAGACCTAGCATCACACGACGAAGAGGATGACGATGACGACTTCTTCACCAACCCGTGCGCTATTGACGAACAAGTTATTGAAGAAGCAGGGCTACCCCTTTTTAGTAAAGATGATGCAGAGTCGTCAACGATATTATTCCGTACCCCACTTCGTCCACCACCCACACTGATATTCCCCTCAAGTAATAACGACGAAGACGAACAGTCAAGTTCTCCACGTCACAATGGGACTTCAAGTACCCACATCAGTGCTACCAGCACAGACTCTGGCGGAGCGTCCGAAGAGGAAGCCAGGTTTTCCTCGGCTCCTCTTTGCTCCAGCGTTCAGCCGGAGCACACATTATCAGACATATCCGGTCCTTGCTCTAGTTCATTAATACTCGGGTGTAGAGATGAAGTTAAGGTGGGGGAAAGTGGGGGAGGATCAAGCGGCGTTGCTACTGCTTCAGCATCATTACCTGTTGTTTTAGGATCGACTACAACGTCCACTTCTTCGTCGTTATCTGATACGGATGATGACACGGAAGGTCATAGGTTGATTGGGAGGTCAAAGAGCAAACATGAGTATGATGTGCTACCACCTCCACCTGACCCTGGGGATATTGAAGAAATTGTGCCAATGACTGTTGATACCTGTGAAGATTACTTTACTCGACTTCATGACGTTAGGATTAATGGATGCGTACGTGGAAAATTCTACCGTGATTTTTTGTGATGCAAATATTTTAGAATACGTGTACTTTAACTCATTTTTATTTTGCATAGATATTGGAGTACACTGGTGCAGGGAAGAGCCTCCACGATAACGGATTTGCCCAATCAAACGTACCTTTATCGCCGCTTAATCACTACTTTGAAATAACTATACTCGACCCTGGAGAGCATTGCTATATTGCTATTGGACTAGCTAGGAAGGTTGGTTTCCAGATTAGGTCAATTTTACGCTTGTCAATATTTTACCTTGTGATGAAACTGATCTACGTGATTTCTGGCATGTACAGGATTACAACGTTCGCAAGAATCCAGGTTGGTGCAGTGGCTCTATTGCGTATCACACGGATGACGGGAAAATATTCATTGGATGGTGAGTAAGAGTACAACCTTAGACGTAGATTCTGAAAATCAATACCATTTTTATTTAAAAATTCGCGTGCCGTTGGTGAACTGGTCTCTTGTATTCTAACTCTAACTCAGGTGGCAGTGGAACCCCGTTCGGACCTAAATGCACAGTACGTGATGATGAAAACTAGCAAATAAATCACCAAGTCATAAGATAAATCACTTGATTTTATCCTATTTAGGTGAACGATATTCTTGGCTGTGGGATCGTATTCCCCGTCAAGTACGCAGAGTTGCCTGAAGGAAGTACCTGGCCATGGGAAGGTGACGACTCTTCCGATGAAACGAAACCAGTAGCTGCCAAATCACGTCTTCCACCCAAAACTAGACACAGGAGAAAGGCTAGATCGTATGGTGGCACGGATAACTTTGACAGGATTTCGAGTGACGATGATGATGAGAGCGAGGATGATATTTGGTGGAATAATGTGGACAGGGTTTGCGAAAAGTCGAAAGTCAAAGTAAGACCTATACTACATAATTAAACTATTTACAACTATATGGAATAAAACATGGCAAACTCTTTTCACAGGTATTTTTCATGAGAAACCGGAAGCTTCTCGGAATGAAGGAAGTTCGCATTCCAAAAGGAGGTTTTTATCCAACAATCGGCATGATGAGTACAAATGAACGTGTTTCAGTTGACCTCCATCCGCTGAGTGGATGAACAAGTTGGCAAATTGACAGGTTTTTCTGTCTAATCAAGAAAATCGCATCATCATCGTCATTGTGCTTTCTCTCATTCCTCACGTGTGTTTTATTATTACAAATATATGCTCTCTCGCTATTTATTACATTCCATGCAAAAAAACCAGAGGCTATAAATAGTACATATTATGATTATTATTGTTAAATTGAGTAAGCTAACTCGGTTGCAGCGACCTGTCAAAAAATTATGATATGTCCATATTGTTATGTATTCCAAGCTGTGATATACTTTCTACACACACGATTAACAAAAAGGAGATTTTTTGTGGGGAAGGAAGTGAACCGTAAATGTATTCACGTCACGTTTTCTATTATTAATCTACTGCTAATTAATCAAATTAGTTAAAACACGACCTAAAATAAGTATGATGTAATGTAAAAAAGACCTAAATTATAAGAACCGTACTTGAGAAAAAAAGGAGATTTGGATGATTGATTGGTAGGTCGTCGTGTTTAAAATGAAAATTTTTCAAAAATAACGAATGCACAGGCCAAATAAAATATAATACGTAGAAGTTTTATGGATACAAACAAGTTTTTTGACCGTTTGCAATAAAAATGTGTATTTCAACAAGTTGAGCAGACTGTGTCACATTGTTAATTATGAAAGAGTTTATTTTGAAGATGAACCTATTTCCCTACAAAGTTAAATTGTTATTCCTGAGAGAAACGTTGCGTTAATAAAACTTAATTAGAATGTTAGTTAATAATCGCTATGGTCCTTCCTTTTAACATTTCATTTTGTACATATTTTCATTTAAAATTTGAAAATCATCTCTGGTCAGTCTCATAAAGCATAATTGATAATGATATCTAATAATACCCATCTCATATGAATTATGAACCCGTCTAGCTTAAGCAATTACGATAACTTATGGCCACACCGATTTCACCAACCGCTTCCGTATTTCTCCCTGGCACGGATGACAGCAAAGAGAAAATTAATAAAAATGACGGCAATCCCGCCCCATCAGACTCGCTGATGACAACCGACACAGTGGAAAGTCCCGACAACGTTGTCATTGACCGATACAACCATCAACCTCGGTAAACTTTATGACAAATTCTGCTATTTTCTTTATAAATTTATTTATTTGCAATTTTATTTATATAAATGAAAACCAGCGGATGTGGTGGTTGTTCTAACCCGATAGCAGGGTTCATCCTCTGTTCACTCGCGTGTGTTGCCATTTTGGTCATGTTCTTCTTTTTTTATCCGATGGTACAATTTTAAACTTTACTTCTATTGTTGTGGATTTTTTCAATGATTGTTCAAAATAATTTATTAATTTGATCTACAGTCAACGAATAAGGACAATGAATCACACAAGGTGGAGGAAATCGACTAAAGATGGTGGACATTAGTATTACCATCATATAATATCTTAAAAATTGGCATGCACAATAAAAAAAATTTGCAAGTATTTTAATTATTTCTGCATTGATTTTCTATATATTTTTTTCAATATAAATGCATAAAAGTGTTAATCACAAGGATCATTCATGTATTGATGCATGCATAAACAATATACAAAAGTGTGATTGTGTTAAGCTGGATTTATACTCGGTAAATTCATATTCCTATTCTCATATTTTCCTATTCCAATTCATAATTTGGGCATTTAAACTTTGGATTCATATTCCACTTCCTATTCTGATTTTCATAAATAGGATTGTATTCCCATTCATATTCAAA
>JAHZMV010005294.1:0-27085 GCA_027743765.1 Coecobrya sp. COE2 | reverse complement strand
TCAATTTCATATTCTGAAATTCAGTGTTTGACAGAGCCGATTTCAACAGTAAGGAATCGGAGCGCCAACAATACTAGCTCCCCATTAACTTTCAATGGAACAAATTGAAGTATGAAGTAAGGATGTAGCACTCAATTATTGATACTGTAGAGCAAAAGTGAAAGTAAGTTAGTGCAGAATTTATGAAATATTAAATGTTAGAATTTCGAACTGAAATTTTTCATTTAAACGAAAACTATGAGACCCAGTATGTCGTTTTCTCGGAGACAACGTTTGAGTGCGTGAAACATGACTAGTAGGAAACACAACTTTCACTCTTGATTTTGTATCCGAGCAGTTTTGTTTTGGAGAAGAGACTAGCAGATTCAACTGACAGCGGAGGGGAATAAAGTGAAAGCTTATTATAGAACTGCGGAGCTGAAAGAAGCCTTATCAAAATGTGAAACGTACATGGGAATGATCTTTCGCTATTGAGAATATATTACAATCTCTTCTAACACTTCAATCGTCGTCACTTGTCTAACAATACGATTGTGGGGTTGGTAAGCCGTTTAAAGGATTTTATTGCAAATGCATTTCTGTTTCGGAGGATATGGAAGTTAATCACATTTGAAAACACCCACGTGGAATAATAATGCCGTCACATGAAAATCATTTCAACAGAAGTATTCATTTAATATTTTGAGATTCGTTATTTTGTTTCGGAGAAATTAGTTACAGAATGTCATTTTGCCTTTATAATACGTTATCGTAGTGTCAATAAAAAGGTGTAATGTGCTTTAAAGAATTTTTATGAATTTTTATGAAGCTTTGTAACCGTTCTAACTGCTTTTAGATCATACGTCATTTGCAAATTACAATTGTTTTCAAGATTTAAAAAAGATTTATATGTAAACATGATTCACAATATGATAATGTTGATAGTCACCAAGAAATGATATTATGCATTTATCTGAATGTGTTACAAACTGGTGACGTTACTACTCCTGTCAGTTTTAATTTTGGATGAATTACATAGGCAACATCAGCGAAATACTTGGAACTCAAAAGTTGCTTGGTATTATTATTCATGGA
This sequence comes from Coecobrya sp. COE2, assembly GCA_027743765.1. NCBI lineage: Eukaryota > Metazoa > Arthropoda > Collembola > Entomobryomorpha > Entomobryidae > Coecobrya > Coecobrya sp. COE2. Next base: position 26,011 of record JAHZMV010005294.1, on the reverse strand, counting down.
TATATATTGGTGGATGCTATGTAGCTGATGTTCCTCACAAAAAATTCCCAAAAAAAGGATTTCAATCTATTTTATTTACTTATTTTCAAAACAGTTGTATTGTAGAGGCAGTTCTTCATACAAGAAAGCTATTTAAAGTTGTCCTTTTTCAGGTTTAACAATGTCAGAATTATTGTATTATGGTTATTTTCAAATATTATTCAAATAAATTCTCATAAGATATAATAAATAACGTGAACAAAACATTAAGATGAGCGACATCTTTGACTTGGGATTTCAAGGTTTTAGGAGAAAGCAAAACATGAGGTTGCACTGCATGGAAAAAGATTTCGTTCCTTTCTTTATTCGTGATTTCTATACCAAAGAGAAATTAATATTTCCAGTTTCACTTTATCTTCCTTGCATGTATAATGGTGAAGCTCGTACTGTAGTAAAAAAATACTCATAACAACATTCTGCATCTTAGGCAAAACGTTAAGCCTGTCTCTGTTGGAAGAAAGCATACCAAATGAAATACAATGTGAGAACTCTCTCCAGTTAGCTGGATGGTTGTCCGGTGAAAGCAGAAGGAAAAGGCTTAGTGCAACAAGAGAAGCTTACTGAAAATGTATCTGTTTATATCCTTGTGTACAGCTACTTTCACTTGCTCTCTTACTTGTCCATTTGTAATACTCCATAAAAGTTTGACGGGCAATCTTTCTGTAAACAAATTTTTACTACATATGATATCCGATCAGTTGTCTATACAGCGGCATTTTGTGAAACAATTTCCCCAAAATTTTAAGGTTAAAAACAAGACAAAATGCCTTTCTTACTTTACCGTCTCATTACGTTATATAGCAATGAAGCAGGTAATTCAAATTAATAAAATATCGGAAAATAACTGCAAACATTGAAATCTTTCCTGACTGGAACGCAGCGGATTTCCGTTTATATTGTCGCAACACGTAAGAAAAAACTTTTAATTTTTATTTAAAACTAATTATATCTTCGTTTTTTGATTTAAGTATTTAGAAAGAATTTGTGAAGATTGAAAAATTGCTTGCTTTCGGAATATTGCCATGAAATTTCTTGGAAAGCTACTTGACAAAAACGTGATGAAATTGGGTTTTCAAAAGTGTGTAAATAAGTACTAATAGATAACATGTAGTATATTGAAATAACACCTTGTTTGCTAAACCATGGAATGACAAACATTGGGAAATAATACATGCATAACAATAATAATAACTTGACCGGAGAGTATCATCACAATTGGATTGTTAGGCATCGTAAAACATTTGGGATGGATACTGACAGGAAGGCGGCATTTGTTTCATATGTAAATACGTCTTGAAAATACAGTCTTAGATTCTATGCAATCGACATGAGTAATTTTGCGTTCGCTTCCAGGAATTAATTTTGTACAGGAAGTTTGTTGCAACAAATATCTATTTTTTCTATCCAAAAAGTCACCCATTCCGAAACCTTATTTTGCAGAATAGAGGCTTTCATTCATCACAAAACAGAAACAAAAACAGTTTTCTTTCTTTCTATCCTTATTACAAGCATTTATTTACATTATCTATTTATATTATGCAAAAGGTAAAATTGGCTTTTCAACTTTCACTCTAAATAAAATAGCAAAAATAAGGAAATGGAAATAGTGGTCCAAGTTTCTCAAATACCAGAAATCCAACAAAATAGAAAAAAAGTTTCATTAGTAGAATAAAAGAAAAAAGTGCGTAATTAAGACCCTTCATAATATACCGACATTTCTCAACTTTCCACTTTCTTTCATCTTTTCTCCCACTACACAAGTATAACCTTTGAAACCATATACCCGTATTGGGAGCAATCTAATTCATTACATAAGATTATATAAATGTCATGCAGGTGTTCGTAATAAATAAAGTTAGAAAAAATAAATATTAATACTTAAGCTTCAAGAAAAAAGCGTTAACACAATTACCTTCAAAGCAGCATTTAGTTTAAGCATTTTGCTGAAACTTTCCGTAAACATTTTTGAAAGTGAATTGCAAAATACAATTTTTTTGAGAACTATTGTTTTAGAATACAGGAAAAACCTTTTTAAACTTCGGAAAATGTATTTTGTTTGATCCAACATTTCAGAGTTTAGACGATCATCCACGTCTAGAAAATTGTATGCTCTACAATCGATGTAGTTAATATAGCCGGTACGGAAATGAATTGTAGTGAAGATGTAACCTGCTCAACAAACAAGGATACTTCAACCGATAGCCAGGATGTATGTTTACTACCAGGATTTAACCAGGTAAATGAAAAGTGATAGTTTTATTTTAATAAGAATTTTTGTACAGAAACATATGAACGTATAACGGAAATAAAAAGTTTTCATTATGTTCATCATTCATTGCATTTGTAGATTCGGCTAATACGTGCAACATTTAGGTTTATTTCATCGCGGAATGCTTCACGGGTGTTGTTTGAAATCTTATGGTTTCTCTCACAGTGTACAAGAACAAGTGCATGCCCACTGACGTCAACTTGTCTACTTGTCTGTCTGCGTTTTTCTTGTGGGCTCTTTCATTCCACCACGAAAGGTACTTCCATGCAATACTCTACATTTCTGAAAATAATTTTTATCACTTGAATAACACTAACCGTACGCAACAGGCTGTTTTGCACAAACAAACTTTTCCTAAATATTCGTAATACGGGTTTTCCATTTCAAACGATAAACCACATGAAATAAAGTCCTTTACAAAGATGAATATTATCAATACCAAACGTTTCCCACGTAAAAACGTGCATGAGCGAAGTACAAAACAAGAAATTTGATTTGAAAGCAAGGATAATTTTTCAACTTCGCTGTGGATAAATATTTGGATAACGGTTCTATTCTTGTGAGCTTTGCGGTTTAATATTTTCTGAAAATTAATGCAAAAACTATCTCTGGGTGTATGATATTATGAATAGGATATCCATCCTGTATTTGATAATTAGTCATGAATACATCATTTAGAATCTCTGGTGCCAGACTTTAATCATTTTCGTATCGCTTATATGAAGTGAGTGGTGTGATACATTTATTCCAAATGTTTGTGGTGAAGCTGGTATGTAATTACAGCTCCGCAATTACGCTACAAAACGCCATACACCAATGTACGAAGGTATATAATTTTGTCTGTGCAGATGTCCCGTCACACTATGTGTATCTAATTGGTTTCTCTTTTTACGATGCTTTACGAATTAACGGCAGATGCTAAAACAAGCATAATGACTAACTTCTGGTAGTTACTGGAATCTGTAGTAATATTTGCCAGTGTTTTTACACTTGTTGCCATTTGCGTTGAAAGGTCAAGACTCAAGATGAATAGAAATGAATTAATTAATTTAACCAGATAAATAGTAACCCAGGCTAACATATATTTTGTACATATATATTTTATTTATACATTTACAGATATTATGCAATTGTGCATCCCATGCAATCAAGAGTAAACTTGACAAATGGACGAATTCACATAGTGATCCTTCTTGCCAGCAGATTCAGTACATCATTTATTGACGTCAGAATACGGAAGGCTGTCAATAAAAATATGTCATGATGAGTAAGGATTCTTTTATGCTTTAGATTTTAATCAATGTATGGCACCCTCCATCGCTTTCTGCAATATTTGAGCTATCACATCAAAGAATCAAAATATGGAAATGGTATTTGTGCATTTATAGCTTCAAGGAAGCTGTTGGAAATTATTTTGATTTTCCAGTTAACTGCATTCAGAAACTTCATATATCTTCATATCATCATATATATATAAAATAAACCTTGCTCATGAACTTTTCATACAATGCTTTAAACTCGGATCAGTTTTCATTTATTTTAGTGAATGTAATAATATTAGATAGGTATTTATTATTTCTTTTGAAGTCTAATGTATATATGAAATTTTATTAGATTTTTACCTGACGTTCACGAGGATACTTTTAGTTCTTGTTCATCTTTATTTACGTCATTCCTCTGACGATCATTGCGTTTACATGCGTATCAGTTACAAGGACACTAATACAAAGAATGCCCTTGGATCTTGATTCAGATTTGCAGACCGCTAACCATGTACGTGGACGAAGAAAGGTTAATTGAATTAAAAATAATTTGACATACTAAAATTTTTACTAATGTTTTTAGTAAACAATGGAAACAGCATCTTTCTCTCTAACCATTGTAGCGTGGTTCACTTACATACGCATTTTATTGCCACTATAGATCGAAATTTATGTTCAATGAAAATCATCCGTAGGAGAATACTCAACGGTGCATTTTTTTAATATTTTACGTTTTTAAATTCTAGCTGTATTTAAAATACTACCTTAAAACAGTAATTACTTACATCTAGAATAATAATTTATAGTATGCGACTCAAAACTAAATTCTAAGGAAATATTGATGTGCAGAATGAAAATTAAATATGCACTCCTGGAACTGTTTTTTCCCTTGTGTATACCAACAAATATTCAAATCGCGGTAGATACTGCCATCTTGTAATGATGGCAATTATTTAAATATCAAGTATATGGTAGATTGGATGCAAATATTTAAATTCTATTGCATACTTTACCAGAAAATAGAATTTGTTGGGTAAGCCTGGTTTTATCTATTACGAAGGCAATCCTACTCGTACTTACTATAGCAACTTTTCATGTATATCTAGATTCGTCACGTCACGTCATAGCTGTAATACTAAAATGGTCTTTTAGTCTTTTAATTTATTTAAAACTACCCAAGTTAAAGTGATTAAAAAATTCTAATTTCATCGGACTTATATGTCGATGAATTTTACTTTGAATATGATGATGGAATAATGAAACCTAAGCTAATATGAAGTATACGGTAAATTTGCTGCATCATTGAGGAAATTTAATGTCAGTTAACTCTCTTACTGTAGTTGCTTCAGGGATACGCTATATACGTTTCATCTAACCCCGTAGTTCACCTTATTTTCGGCAAATTCATATATTTTTTGGATTTATGAATTTATTTTCTAGAGGAACCATACATTGCTAAATTACGATGTTATCAAAATTATGGAATAATTTTTGAATTTATTTGGTTTTTGTTAGGTGGGCGAGGGGCATGGCCAAATGTCCAATATTATAATAGAGGTATAATTTTACTGATTAATTATCAGAAGCAGATTTGGATCGCAGAATATTGCTCGGCAGCTACTTATGGTTCTTTTAAACACAGTGATGAGTCTATTTTTATAATGGCGATGATGTCGAATGGTAGTTATATTTTTGTGAATTTTTTACGTGCAAAAAATAAAATGTATGATGATTAAGATACAATGTTTTGCAATCTTTTGATTACTTTTTATATCCTACACAAATTTTGCGCAGAATTCAAGATGAAGGTTTCTACGACAATTATAATCTTATTTAATTTTACCCATTTTATTTAATCATTTGATTGGTTGGAGAGTTGAAAGAAGCAGAAACACACTCTAAAGTTTCGCATGACTATCATTTACTCCACACTTGCAAGTAAAAAGGTTTAGTATGCTAGCTTGATCAATGTACTCAGTTTTATTTAACTTACCAATAATAATAATAGTTGGTGTTCCGGTACATTTGGAATGTTACACTGTTTTGTTACTATCATTGCATGTCATTGAAGTGAAGTGGATTATATGTATAAATACATAATGCTCATGCCCAGTGTTTGCCTAAAAATATTTTGTGTGGCATATGGTTCTCAAAATCGAATTTCATTGACATTACATTTATTTCATCATGCAACAAAATAGGTTTAGTTGAAAACTTATCTGCTTAATGTCTAATGAGACCATGAGTCATTCAACGTCCACCTTCATTATACAGTTAATAATAATTTTAAATTTTCTCCATGAATATTCTCATCCTTATCAGTCGGAACATATGTTTAGTAATTTTTCCTCGAATATGATATAGATGCATGTTTAGCTTCTTTGCCTTCAAGGAAAGTTCAAGCGAACGTCATTGTACTTGATTGATTGACATTTTATGGAAAATTATCTTGAATTGCTTGGCACTTTAATAATTGTATTTATCACAGCTTCAAATTTTTTTGACATGCAAACGGTTACGCATTTCATTATATATTTGAAACGCATTTGGTTTCAAAGCTGACAATACGCTAATTTAATTGATATTTACGATGTTATTTACGTGGTTTGTTTGTGACACCCCGCTTCAATTTTTTGTTTTCTCGATTTCTCAATTTTTAAAAGAAGCAAGTGTATATTTTGTTAAAAACTTCCTCCTAGTCCTCTCTACACGATTCTCTGTTCAACCTTGCGGAATATGTTTTGTTTCGTACTTGTCACTCTTACATCTAAATTTATTCAGTGGCATGTATTTTTCAACAAGTATAAATATTTTAAACCTCATCACATAACTTTGAAATCTATAAAACCTTGACGCTGTCCATCGTAGAAATTATTATTATTCTTTGTCTTGTAACTGCAGACCAAATTATAGCAACATTCAAAATCATGGCCAAATTTTACCTAACGTTTTCAGCATATTTTATGGTTTTTGGAACCATTCTACTCAGAACTGGTGAGATAATCTCTTTCGGGAATTCGATTACCAAGAAATCTTTTTAATTCACTTATCAAACATGTTTTAAACTTTATTGAAACATATTTGCTTCATCAATATTTCAGGCTTAGCCGAAAACCCAGAGGAAAATGGAAGAGAAATGGAAGGTGATATTTTGGGCGTGGCTTCCTTCTATTTTCCTTCCCACTACAAGAGCAGGTATTCTAGGTGACTATTACCGCTGGCCAAAGGCAACAATTCCATACACAGTTGATTCAGGATATCGTGAGTATTTATATTTTTAATTTCAATATTTGTAAAGAATCTACATTATATTGAATGCAAAAAATTATATTGTTTCTTTTTCAGCCGCCGATTTAAGACAAATGTTGCAACAAGCAATGCAGCAAATTTCCCAGAGAACTTGTATCAAATTTACTCCAAGGAAAGGCGAAGCTGACTACATTCACATATTTTCTGGTGGAGGTTGTTATACATACGTTGGTCGGATAGGTGGCAGGCAGCCAGTTTCACTGCAGAAAGGATGCAAGAGAATTGGAACATTTATTCACGAGCTAATGCACGCCATTGGATTTTTCCACGAGCAGAGCAGAACCGACAGAGACCAATACGTGACAATAAACTACAATAATATTCGGTCTGGAGAGGAAAGCCAGTTTAGGAAATACGACGTGAAAAAAATTTCCAACTTTGGGGTAGCCTATGACTATGACAGTTTAATGCACTACAGCAAAACGGCCTTCAGCAAGAATGGCAAGGATACCATCACTCCTAAAAAATCAGGTGCAATAATTGGTAGGCGAGACAGAATGAGTGGCGGGGACGCTGCGAAAATTAATAATATGTACTGCAAAAAGGGAAGGAGCTGGGATGATGGCGCTGGTGAAGTGGAAAGAAAACTTCAACTTCTCTAAAAAAAGCTTCAAACATTTGGATTATAATTAACTCTAACTCGTCAACGCGTATTGTTTCATATTATTTCTTCCAACATTTTAACGCCAATGAATAAATCTGAAGCAATTTACAATATCGTGGAGTATATAAGCTTCCCAGTTTATTGTCATTTCTTTCGTTATCCAAACGCAATCAAAATCACCAGTTGGCTCGCACGGATTGCTTTGTTGGTATATTTGAGCCCAAGTATCTATATGATTGCACAATATGCGGTGGTACGTCACAATAGGTGTTGTTCAATAATTCATTGCATGCCAATGAATAATGCGTTATATGACAGATGCAATCAAAATATGTAGAGAACACTGTAACAGGAAAAGTAACGGCTTGTTTGCAGACGCGATCGTGGTAAGATTTAATTGGCAATGTCATGGCAAAAAATCCATTAATAATAAAGATGCACTTTAATAAAATAAACCATCTGTTGAAAACTATCGCAAGTCAGGGATATAATTTATTGCCAGTTAGAATATTTTATGCTGAAATTATAGAAATGGTTGATCGGTTAGAAATACGATTTAAGATTGAAATTTATATTGATTCAATTGAATGAATCGCAGCGCTTTTGAAATTCATGACACATTTTCTCGTAAGAAAGTTACTAGAAAAATGTATGCTTACCAAATATGAAACTGATGGTGCTTTCAACATAATATTACTGAGGCCATACCACCGAGAAATCTCATTTGATACTTACCTGATTAGTAAGTGGTGTTAAAAAGATTTAAAGTTTTGTAAAAAGGACATGTTTTGTATTCATAAACGTTTATGGTTCAAATAGCATTATGTAAGTATGTTTATACCGCTGTGCTGAATACGGTGAAGGTTATAAGCTTGTGTCTTTAAATAAAAAACCAGAGAATATTATAAAAAATTATAAATGTTTTATTCTGTCGAGTTTTGTTATGTTCTAAGCCTTGCATTATTCTCCTCCAGCATTTGAGTTTTGGTCGTGACCACCTGTTGTGTCATGACCACCATCAGGATTTCCACTAACAGTATCGTGACTTCCCGCCTGGCCCTCGGGTGGTCCTGCTACAGGGTTCTGGATGTCGCCATATGTACCATTGTATACATCCCTTAAACCATTCCCAAAATCCTTGCATTCCATTAGCAATCGAGTCGAAAAGTCCTGACATATCCCGGCGACTTCTTTCTAGGACTAATAAAGAATAAGTGTTTGTATTTTATGCAAACTATCAAAATAAAGTTTTTTTTGGCCTTTTTTCACCGCATTTACCTGCGTAAGCGTTATTATCATTACTAAAATTGTCCAGGGGAATGGCCTAGGTATTTAAGAAACAAATTAGAGTTAATTCTCAACTATAGTATTAAATTTCTAAAAGCAAGTACGGTATTTATCTTACCACGACATATGACGCTGTTAACGCGACGATAACCAATCCGAATATCGAGGATGCCTTCATTTTAAAATTTATATTAGGTCACTTTCAACTTTCTCATTACTGCGGTCTCTGAATTACGGAAGTGGAATGAATTATATTTCCATTGAGCTAGAATGGTTTTATAGAATTAGTTTTTGCCCAAAACCAAAAATTCATATCATCAACAGTGACTCACTGCATTAACTTGACCTAGGTAATAATATGTAAATCGCAATTTGATTTGATTACTCACCATTTGTTGACTTAAAAAGAGGATGAATTTATCGTAAATTCAATTAGTTTCCTTTGTTGTTGATAGTTTAAGCACGACATGCTGCAAAATACAATTTTCCTGTGTATATTTCTTTCAGATTGTTAAGTCAAGTCCAAGGTTTAATTGGTGACTCATAGACAATGCTATTTGATATATATCTGAATTATTCCGGAAGTGCGTTTGTGTATATCAAAGCCTCATTTTCAATTTCAAAATATACACATGCTAGAGTTTGCGACAACTGTACTGGAAACATCGCCATATTAGCATTAGTCATCATTCATTTCACGTGATCAGTTTCTGGACTGGGAATTGCACGTAACTAACAGAAATATTTAATTTTTATGAATGTCATAGAGTCAACCTTTGTTATTGGTTACTGGAAGTACATTCATTGTATTTTTTATAAATATGGGCGAAGATTTAAATGATAAAGTGGTCATGCTAAAGTATGATTGTATTAAAAATGCAATGAATAGTGGGGGATTTTTATATTGTTAAAATTTAGGTTGTTTGTTATATTGAGGATTGCTTTCATGCCCAAAGACTGATGGTATTTTTGTGTGTAATTAGTTATAAACATTAAGCAAGGTGGTTTAGTTTCTTATCTTAGTTTGATGTGTCGCCTAGGTCGGGGTGAACCGTCACAAGCGGGTGTACAACCCCCTAGCAAGCAACTCTGGACAAAATCGGTGAAAACATATATCCTTTCCTGAAATTGTGATGCAAATATTTACATTAGAATAAAATATTTCAGGTGCTTCATTTGTTTCCATTTAATTTTTCTTTGTTGCATTCGTTCCTCCATGCATACTTGATTTCCTGTAATTTGAAGGCTATGTTTAAGAAAGAATATGCTTCATGAAGTTTGGTATACAAGGCTGAAACGTTTTGTAAAATATGATTTCAGTGTCCAACATTGATCAATCAAAGTCTCTGGACAACCATAAGTCTCCCGTTAACTGAAGCAACAAGTTGTGATTCGGGATATAAAATTCAGTCATTCCTTCTATATTACTTGTGAGCTTTTGTGTCTACATGTTTTCTTCTTATTTGTCTGGACTTCATTGCAAGAGGGTTCCCAAAAAATTACATACAGTTAGATCAAATCCTTTTCTCTCCAGTGTGCTAACATCTCCAGTGAGGCTTTGATGAGTGCAACAAAAATTATGATTAGAGTCGAATATCCCAGCTTACTGGAAAACGCGCTAAGCGAATATTTTTTATTTTATTTCATATCACGCAAGTTTTACCAAATACAGAGAAAGTTGTTTAGCAAAAAAATTGATCAAGTTAGAAAATTCATTCATACTACTATTGATTCTAACATTTTTATATTTCCAATATAACATAACATAGTTTGATGAATGGGTGAATTTTTTAGGTAAAATTTTAAATATACTTCGTAAATTAAACACATAACACAATTTAAGCAATCCCGTTAAAGCAGTCATTGGAAATTTGAATTGAAGTGCCTTTGTCTTTGTCAAGTTTCTTGCATCCTAGGTCTTGTATTCTTCCGTTGCACCAATAGGAGTTTCATCTTGACCACCCATAGGATCTCCACCTTTTGTCCAGTTATGGCTACTGCCAAAAGTACTATTGAATTTATTATTTAAACCATTACCAAACATTATAAAGCCGCTGGGTGAAGTATTATTGTTTCCTTTGCCGAGGAATCCATTGAACGCTATGAAGACTGATCCGCCAAATTTTTTTGCACCGTTAAAAAGTCCTTGCATTCCATTAGCGATCGAATCAAAAAGTCCGGCCATGTCCCGGCGATTTCTTTGCAGAACTAATAAAATGAATCTTTACATTTTCCGAACGTTTCCAAATGCTGTATTTTGTTTGTCAATGTTTTGCTCTGTTCTACCTGTATCCACACTATTGTCCTCGTTCAATGGAATGGCCTATTCGTGAAATTATTGTGTCAATTTTGTTGCTGTATTTTTTTTGGTAAAACTAATGTAATATTTAACTCACCAAGACAAATGACGCTGTTAGTCCAACCAAAATTAATCCGGATATCAAACCAAGTTTCATTTTGTTTTTACGTTTTTACGTCGTTTTACTAAAAGGACTAACAAAATCAAATCGTAGATTTTCACTCCGAAATCTTAAATAGAGCAATTTATGTTTTTTGTTAGCTAGTACACTTCCAAGGATTCATTTTTTTTGCTAGGAACTGACATAGCATTTTAGTAAAAAATTATTCACTGAACATATTTTATTAAGGAAATAATATGTAGATGGAAATATGATTTCGTTAGTAACCATTTGTTGGTTTACCTATAATTTGATTTTATTGAATATTTAAAATCTATATTCTTATTGTCCTCACCATCAGCACGGAATGTTGCAACATGCAATGCATATTTCTTTTTTTGCGTTTACATTTTAGTAAAATCAGGTTTCGTGTTTAAGATATAATGTATAAATTTTGAATTAGAACTAGATATATATGTATACATTCGAATTTATGATAACTGTACTGGAAGCATTGTAAGTCATTACTCGCTTCATGTGACTAGTTTCAGTCACATATTTAAATTTAAGCGTTTCATGATATTCAATACAGTTCGCACGCAACAGAAATAATTGAAGAGATGTCATATTGTCAACTTTTGTCAGTTGTATAAATAATATTGTGGATTAACGCTTTCATGTCTGATGCGGATTTCATATCATAGTCAGTTTTGTTGTGTGATATGCAAATACGTGACATTGTGTTAATTTTCTATTCATTACGTCATCGTTTGTTTGGTACGTATTCAATATAATTAAATAAAAAAGTACTTATAAAAATGTCAATCAAAAGATCATATTAAATTACTATGGAATAATTCGAAGCTATTCATGCCATTTTTGATTGTGTTGAAATTGAAACAAAAAATGATATAACCTACAAGTATTAATGCAAAGTTAACTAATTTGTGTAGGAAAAAGGTGAAGGATGTAGACTAGTTTTTAAACAATCTAAATCGTAACACGTGGAATCTAATTTTCAGAAGAACATCATTTAAATTCATTTAACTTTAAATGTTTCAGCATTCGCATTAATGAAAAGCGTGACTTCCCGATAGCGATTCGTTCTAGCATTTTTTTATTTCTTAATAATAGAAAATGATGAGCAATTTACCTAAATGTTGGACGTATCACCGTTTTTGTTTAATGCTTCAATTTTTGATTTCAAAAAATAAAACCTTTAATGAACATACCCACTCATTATTACGGACGGTTTTTATTCGCTAATATTCCAATTTGTAATTCGATTTCCCGTAATTAAATTATCAATTAGGTCGGATCCAAATTGCAAGTTATTGCAATACGTTTTGTAGCTTTTTGAAAGCAATCATTTATAGTAATTTTAATTTCATGACGGTGCGTTTTTCCAATAAAATTCGTATGAGCAAAATTTTCTTTCTATTACTTCAAGCTTGAAGTTGGGCTAGTAGTACCTCATTATACAGAAACATTGAACAAGTTAATGTGTAGTCAATTTAAGTCATCATAACCTTAAAAACTAAAGCCTTAGTAAATTTCTACATTTTTGTATTTTTTCCAAAATGACAATAATAGAGAAATTTGCAGACCAAGGAATTAATATTTACAACAAGTTATTTGTAAAACCGTTTTGGAAAGTCGCCCCTAGAGTGGACCACCAAACCACTACAACTTCAAGAGATAGATTTTACCAAATGCTGGAGATGGTATCTGGAATTCTGTTTTGGTCCGTTGCTAAACACAATCTTCCACCTAATTGTATTTAGATACGCTGATCATCTCCTAAGAGAAGAACCATCCAAATTTGCCTTAATTGTTCGAGTTGAGTCTTTCATGCTGTCTGTTGCCAGCATTCTGACGATTGGCACAAGTAAAGAAATATTGCTCAATGGCAGCGAAATTGTTAAAGGCGTCAACAATATACTCACGTATCAACGGAATCTCGTACGGAAATATTTTCTTATTTTTAACTCTCAAGAATTTAAATTGACAAAAAGACTGACAATTATTGGCACTATTGTCAGCCAATCAATTATCACGTTATCACTCATGCCAGTATTAGCAGTGGTTTGTATTTTTGTGTCCATCGATGCATTTGGTCCAATTATTTATTATTTTTATCCTTATACAAATCAGACATGGTTTGTGAGAAGTTTAGTCTTGATTGTCAGATTAAGTCTGCAAATGTCAAATCTTGTGGGATTGGTTAGAACAAGCGCATTTTTGTACTTGTACATTTTAATAGTCCAGCATGCATTTTGGTCTTCTCTGGCTATTCTGTTGAACATTCCGTCATCGACCAAAAATTTGCTCCGTATATTGATAAGGGAACATCTAAAACTGAAAATATGTTATAGTCAAATGGCCTCATTTTTGAACTATGTAACATTTCTATTTATATTTGTCTGCAACACGGAAACTGTGCTTTTGTATTGGATGGGGGTCAGAGGACAGGAAGCCCTACCAATTGCGTTTGCTCTAGTGGCTCCGGTTTTTGGAACCTTAACTTTGGGTGTACTTGTGCTTGTTCAGAGTATTGCAAGCTTGCTCAATGTAATGTCAATACGACTGACGAAGAGGATTTCAAATATGAGCAAATTTGAACATATGCCAGGCAGTAAAATCTTTCGGGTTCTTGAATAGAAATATGGAAATCCAGAAAATTGCAAAATCATTGCTCCCATTGACATGGAAGTCAGGAGAGTTTTCCGTCATTGAAAAAGATGCCGCGTTAAAATGTTTGTGTAAGGTTATGGATAACTTGGTTACCGTGTTTTTGACGATATAGCGGGGAAAATATAAACAAAACAGGAATAATTTTTAGTTCATTTACTATTACGTTATGCATACAAACATAGAAAACTTAAGTAATACATAAATTACTATGGCTCTATTTGGGGTCCTGCGATGTTGTCATCGTCGTTGTCAGCCAATGAGCTTTTTGATTTTGATGGAAAGAAACCACCAAACACTATAGAAATGGATTTACCAACCTTCTTAGCTCCAAATACAAAACCATGGAGTTTATTAGCTAACGAGTCAAATATACCCGCCATGTCCCTTCGGGTTCTTTGCAGCACTGAATAAATACAATATTAAATTCAGAAATCATATTCAAATTAATTAATTTGGGTGTAATATTTTTGTCACATACTTTTAATTTCATTCTGGTCTACGTCCAAGATGTTGGCAGCTTCGGCAAACTATTTGATCAGAACGAAGTTCGTTAATTATATTTACTTTCACAAGTGTATTTTTAACTAATGTATAAACTGAGAAATAAGGAAGCTTACTAGAATAGAAGAACGTAATAACCCGACAAACAGTAGGAAATTGATTAGCCAATATCTCATTATGTTGATGGTAGTTAAATGAATTGAAGTTCATGACATTTGGTCATGAAGAATATTTCAAGTTTTGATGGAAATAAAAGTGATGACAACTAACAAATTTGGTTGTAGTTGTTCAGTTCTATATTGCGTAATAATATTTATAAAAAGAGACATAAATTGATTTCGACAGATTGCATGATGGATTCAAGTAGTTGGAACTGCAAATATGACAAGAGATTTTTATGAAACCATACAAAATAATAACATTCAACAATTTTAATGACATTTTATGGTATGCATCTATTCATACGATTACTGTGTAACATGCAATGTTTTTAACTTTCTGACAGTTAATGATTAATATTATTGCCTGCATATGAGCACTGTTATTAGAAAACGTTGCCCTGTAAATAAATAAAGTATACATTTGCATTATGTAATATGTCATTCAAATTATTGCAATGAATGCGACATTTGTTCCAAATCTAATCAGTGCCAACACGAATGCCGATGACTAATGCAGGCTAGTTAGGTAAGTACGCTTTAAGCAAACAAACATTTAAATCCCAAAAAAACTAAAATTAAAGTCTACGAAATGTCACTAATGTTCTAAAAATCACTTTTGAAGTGACACTCACTGGATGGACATACACCACATCTGCATTTTAGTCGTAGAAGTACCACGTCAGTTTTTGTATTGAATATGCTTGTAATTATTTTGATATTCATTGATTGTATAATCGTGCATAATAAAGTGACTTAATTTTTATAAAACTTTTTGGTTCTATTTCAAATGAATGGACCAACAATCCTCCATATAGTTCACAGTTGTAAATCATATTGAAATCAAACTACTTTAGTTTAAAACTAGTCTACATATAATAATGAAAAAAGGAAGAATTGTATTATGACAATTAATTTATTTAGACTGCCACGAAAGATTCCAGCTGGTTTCTACTTTCACATAAATCCTCAGTACAGTTTGCTCTGCAAATTGAGAAGAATGAAATGCCTTAAATATAAACGGTATTCGTTGAAAATTAGAACTGACTATGAGTGAACAAAAAAACAAATATTTCAATTGAGCAATTATGTATATTATATATTTCCAGTCCGTGTGATAAACACATGAACCTAGCAATCATAGGATCTTCCCTAAAATTTGCTTCGTCAACCAACGCAAACAAATACTTAATCCAATCAGAGCACAGCAAATCATAATCTGCGTGTTTTAAAGCGACGTTGTGACGTTTTCTACAGGGAAATGGCTATGGTGGCGTGATAAGTGATAATTAATTGCATTACACGTGTTACAAATGTCCCATATATAGAATATATATATATCAAGAATATCTCATAATGTAATGCTCTCCGTATTGTTTGGGCTGATAGTTGATAGAGATCTATTCTTAAACTAAAGCCGGCTCGACTATAAGCAAAGGTGTCAGCCATTAATTTCAAACGGCAAAATATACCGGGATATATAAACCAATCAAACTAGGATGGTCAATTATAAATGCTGTGATGAAAACTAGCACGCCTTTACAACATGCCGTTCTAATTTCCTCTAATGTTGTGTGGCACATTCCAGTGAATTACACATGAACTCACGAGAGTATCACGCTGTGTTGGCATGCAAAGCATCGTTTGCTAGCTGTGAAAGGAAACAATTAAAGTCACAACATTGAAAATGTTACCTTCAAATTGTTAGAAAGAATCTCGGTAAATCATTTTAAGATGTAGCACTCGACTTTAAATTGGCAGCGCGTGATAAAACAATTAAGCTTAAAATATAATAATTTTGTTGAATAAGGTGAGAGTACAGCTTTTGTCATAATTTGATTTGGTGTAAAAATCCTACTTTCCGAAACCTGTTATTAAATATCTGGAACATTTGGTGGACGGTATATACACAAAATAAATTGGTTACACTTAATGACATGTTGAATAAATGAGTTGAATTCATAGGTATGCTGTGAGAAGAGTGATAGCTACCCATCTATTGTACCCTGTCATTTTTAAATTATGCAAAAGTACTTCATCATAATAAACTATTGCAAACAACAACAAACGGAGCTTGTTTAGCAACAAAGGCAGAAAATTGCCTGACTAACAACACAGGTGGGTAAATTCAAGCACAAAGACAAATGAACATAGAGTACCTAAATATCTGGTAATTATGACTTAGGCACTCCTTCAATTTCTGCTTTCACTTTGAAGTAAAGCAAATAAAATCCTTAATTTATTTTAATTAGCAGGTAATTGGATTTGGGTTGCATGTGGCAATCACATGAAAACGACAATAATTAATAGATTTAATATAAATCGCCTCATCACCCGACAAAAACTTTTATCCAATGAAAACCCTCGAAACTGCAAATCACGTTTTTTCTAATAAAATGGATTTGTCCTCTATTCCAAGCAAATGATTATGAAGGTGTTGGCGTAGCGTGATGCATTAATTGCGTATGCCAAAAATAACCAAATAAATGTTTCTTCATTTTAACTAATGAGCATGAACACGATATTTGCGAATGATTCTCAAGAATTTCAGGACAACTTCTAATTTAAGTGAAGTAAATAAATAGCAGTCTTAACTCATTTTTTCGTGTTGTTATAAACAAGCCCCCAGGGAGAAAGGTTCAATTAAACAGCTTTGATTGTTTTACCTGTTGAACCATATCCAAATATTTTTTAAATTTTTTTGACAATGTTTACGGTTGCCGGGTTTGCAAAAGAATTAAGAATTTCTTTTAAATTGCTTGAAAAATGGAATTGTTATCCATTTTCTAGTCCATATCGTCCTCGAAAAATTCCAGGAAATTCAAACGCAATTTCTGACAACAATTCCATCCCATTGGAATTTGAGACGAGTAAAAAATATTGCAGTAACCAATGGAAATGGTGTGCGGTTTGTCAGGCGATAGTTGTCATCTTTGCACTGTACAGATTTTTTCTGGAAAGCGACTCCGTTCTGGAGAAAACTTTGGATATTTGGAAAATTTGGGTTTTTGGGTATTTTGGAATATACTCTTACATTTACAAGTTCAAAGCTAAGGAATTGGCACAGTTTTGGAATAATTTAGAATTATTTGGTACCAGACATGTTGAACAACAATCAGGTAACTTAAAAAAATATTCATAGCAGATAGAAAAATTAAAGTAAAAAAGTTATGAAAATACAGATGAAAAATTACTTGTCTCTGTTTTCAGAAATAAATTACTACAAGGGACTTCTAAAAGGACAAAAATCGCTGCACAAAGCAGTTCCAATTTTACGACTGGCTACTTCAGCAAACAGCTTTTTATTCGCTGCAAGTGCCCTAATAATGCCGTATGCCCCTTGGAGTCTTTTGCCAGATATTGTGATAAATGTTATGGAAAATGCAACATCATCGGTATCAAATAATGGTTCTCTCTTATGCGCTCGTTTTTGGATATACGGGAAAAGTAATCTGGCGGCTTATCTCAGCTGCATTTCACTATATCACATGGAGAGTTGCCAGCAACCTGGCTTTAATCAATATGAATCTAAGTATTTTGATTCCCACTTTTTGCCTTCATTTTACTTTCGCGGTTTTTGAAAGGTTAAATTTGAAAATGAATTAATAACATTCCAGCAATTATGATTTTTCGTGAAATAACGAATTTAATTCCATTTTACAGAAAAATGAATACTTGTCCAGTTGAGAAAGGATTTACTCCAATTGCAAAAATTTTCCGGGAGATGCAATTTCTCTGCAAACTTTACAACAATATTCACAAAAGAACATTTATTCTCGGATGGGTTATTCTTATCCCAACCTGCTTTGCTTTCACTGCGTATCTTTTGATTTCACGGATGAGTCAATTGGAGCTTATTACATTTTGGTTGTTTGCCAATTATCTTTTCATCTGCTCGTACATTATGCTGTTTGTGTTTCAAGCCGCTGCAAAGGTATTTGAAACTAGTAAACTGGATAGGGATAGTTGTGGCTCTGGCGGTTTGGTCAGATTCGTAAGGTATTCTAGTGATAGGAAGAACGGTGTGGGAAAATTGGCGTGGAAATATTGGATGAGCTTTCCAGTTCTGAGGATTTGCTTTGGTGCTGGAAGCTTTTTCGAGAGTGAAACGCCACTGGTGTTTTTTGACTTTGGAATAAATTTGGCGATGAATTTGGTCTTGATGGGAGTTTAGAATCTAAGCGAGTGTGATTGGGTGTTGCTAGGTAAAATTTTGGTGATGTATTAAAATATTAATTAGAATAAGTGCTGCTGTGATCCAATAATCAGATGTAATATACACAGCTAATAATCTAACTGTGTAGTTACTTAACAATAAATACTTTAAAAAAGTACAGTTGTAAAACATGTGGATCTGTATGAACAATACATTATATTTTTATTATTCAGTATGAAAAGTTTACACAAGGTATAAATTTTACTATATGAAATATTTAACATTATCACGCTTTGCATCTTGGCACTACTGAAACAAAACAGATTCTAGTGAATTCATTAGATATTCATTTCCTAAAACCGACTCAATTTGCAGTACCAGTTTGTAAAATCTGTTTCTTCAAAAAGGAATTTAATTGCTGAAAAAAATGTGGGAAAACAACTAATGAAACATGGAATTCTAAACTGTACAACTATTTCATTCTTTAATAACTTATTCTATCTGAGGCTCTTAATAATTTTTTGTTTCTGGATAATTTGCTTCGAGTTTTATCTATAAGCAATGCTTCCTAACCAGCAGCATGTTTCATTATCGTGAGTTCTCAGGATTAGAGATTCGTTATTTATCAGATGGCTTATATGTATGAGTTAATCAATTCCTTTATTTATGTTTCAGATTAACATAGAATGTGTTTAATAAATTCCATGTACATTTTTCTGCTTGAGATAGATATTACTAATATAGTTTAAACAAGTGTACATTTTCAAAATATACAGGAAAAATATATTATTTATTGACAATATACTGATTTAAATATCTGCCCTTTTGACAAAAACAACTTTGACTCAAATTTGTTTTGTAAGTTGGTATTACCTAAATGCATCGTTTCATTATTGAACAAATTCATTACATAGTCAACCTGTTGAAGTATGCACCTACGTGTAATTGTTTGAAATAAATCAAAAATAAACTATCTGCAATTGTTTTATGAATTTGAGTCAATATTTTAAAACAAATTAAACATTATTCTAAAAGTACGACTTTATAATCATTTGGACGATAACAATCTCAAATTATATAGGCACGCCTTAAAATTTCACAAAGCAGCATTACAACGTCCATTATTTTAACTATCGTAAAAATTGGCCCAAATTCCTACTAATTCTGTTTTAATCACCAGAGTAACAACTCGTAGTTTGAATAACCGGTAAGACGACCAGGACAAATCAAATTATAATATAAGATAACCATTTCCATAACTCACAAATTTAAAATTTGGCAAGATATTTTTCCGTCAATTATGTAAATTAAAGATAATTGGTCTTATGAACACTGGCCGCGCCCACTTGCACATTTAACATTGAAACATGCCAGGACAATCTGAATTGAATTAGTTTACTTTTGATCATACGTAACAATAAATAAATTCATTGAACAACTTATATCATAAAAATATATTTTCAGCATGTCAATCATAGAAAATTCTGCAAAGTATGGCATATACTTGTACCAAAACATATTTGAGAAGCCGTTCGGAAAATCTCCCCAGGAATGGAAATCAAATGAAGTTATACTTCACCAACGAGAAATTACCGAATGCTGGATGTGGTTTCAAGAATTCATTTTTGGATCAATCCTAAATTCATTGTTTTACCTCGCTTGTTTTCTATTTGCTGGACAACTATTAAGTGAAGCTACGCCCACGTTTGCGCTAATCGTTCGTGTACTATCATTTATGATCTCCAGTGCTAGTGTTCTAACTGTGGGTGTTAGTTTGGAATTAATACTTCGCGGCTCCGATATTGTTACAGGCTTCAACAAAATATTGTCATATCAAAATTTTATTCTGCGTAGACACGCCGCATTATTTAGCTCTATTGAACGTAAAAGGTCCACAAGGCTAAAAATTATTGGAGCTGCGGTGAACCAAATCATTGCTTCGTACGCATCTATACCTTTACTCACATTGCTTTGTATTTTTCAGTCGATGGATCCTTTAGGTTATATTGTTTATTATTTCGTCGTATGGGAAATGCAAACATGGTTCATTAAATTCCTAATATTTACAACTCGGTTCTTCTTTCAGTTGATGCTACTAATAGGACTAGTGAGGAATAGCTCATTCGTGTATTTGTACGTTTTACTAGTTCAGCACTCGTTTTGGTCCTGTTTCGTAATTTTACTCAATCTCCCTCTGACAACAGAAAATCTGTTAAGTTATCTAATTAGAGAGTATCGACATTTGAAAATATGCCATAGTTTTGTAGCACCATTTCTCAACCATACCGCGTTTCTGTTTATATTTGTTTGTCATACTGATTCCATTCTCTTGTATTGGATGGGCGTCCGTGGTCATGGTGTCTTGCCAACAATTATGGTTACGGCAGCTCCGTTATTTGGAACCATAACCGTTTCATTGTTAATTATTGTTCAAAGTGGGGCGGGTATTTTAAATAAGTTGTCTGCATTGTTGGCCCAAAGAATAAAAAAACTAAGCATTCTTGAAGATTTTGAAGCAAATGAGTTTAGAATCGTCAAAAATGGGAGATCGAAGGAAGTCAGGAAAGTTGCAAGATCATTACCTCCTCTTAAATGGAAGTGTGGTCAGTTTTCTATAATCGGCAGGGATGCATCGTTACGATGTTTGTATAGAGTGGTGGATAATTTAATCATGGCATTCTTTATTATAGATCCATGAATTACTAAACGGCTTTAATAAAAGTCGGTTTCTTTTAATTAGTCTGTCACGAGAATGTATATGTTTCATTTAATTTACTAACGACCATTATACTAAATTTCAGATTAAATAGATTTTTAACATTTTTTACCAGCTCAGGATTTTTTGGTTGTGATTTACCTAATTTTAGTCGATGGCAAAGACTGTTCTTCATCGCATCCACTGAGGGTCGCAAAAATGTATCTAAATGTATTAACACTTTTTTACAATAGTTTATCGCTTAACGCTGAAAATCATCAAAATAAATTATTCTCCTTTAAGATAATCTTTGCAATAATTTAGTTTGTATAGAGGCATATGTATTTCACATTCATCAGTCGGAACAAAAGCTTTCTGACATATACTTTTATATAATAAATAAGTACAGAATTAAAATTGAATTAAAAAATATAAATTAAGAACTGGATTTTTATCTTATTATTGTCTGCCAGGAACAAAAAATAAATTACTTGAACACGAGCTGTATTGAAGAGGACAGAGTGACATTAGAAGTTCATTTTAAATATAACTTTATTACGCAGAAAAATAAGCCTTCCTGGAGATAAGAATTTTAGATGTAATTTGAATGTCAAGAGTAATAACTTTGTCCCAAAAATAAATTAATATTTGTCCCTTGTCCACTATACTTTCAGTACATCTGCATTTAAAACCTACTTAGTCATATTTGTCTATGTTAATGAAATACCAAAATTAGCCTTTCTTTGTTTAAAAATAAGCTATTTAGTTGATACGATCAATTCCAATTTCCAATAACTCGCCGTACTTAATCATGCCAACTCCAAGGATCACCTTAGCTTTCAACAGAACTCTCTCTAACGCGATTCCGACTACTGAAGTAAAATTACTAAAAAACCAATTAGTAGTACATATTTCAATCTTTAATGTCATAGTAGTGGCATCATTTCAATTGGTTAGTCTGGCATAAACGAATCTCTTGACCAGTTTTTACAATACACTTTCAATATGACAATTATAGAAAATTCTGCCAAGCATGGTATATACTTGTACCACCAGGTATTTGAAAAGCTGTTTGGAAATTCTCCTCTGGAATTCAAGTCTAGTCCTGTTGGACTTCAGCAACGACATTTTCCCAAATGTTGGAGATGGTATTTAGAATTTATTTTTGGAACGTTGCAAAATTCACTGTTTTATCTGCTTTGTCTCCTCTTCCCTGGGTCACTTCTCAGCTCAGAGAGCCCCACGTTTACTCTATTAGTTCGTGTACTGTCATTTACTATCTCCTCTGCTAGCTTTCTAACAATTGGTATCAGCTTGGAGTTAATCATTCACGGTGATGAGATTGTGACAGGATTCCAGAAAATATTGTGCTATCAAAAGTTCATTCTGTGCACACACCCCAAATTGTTTAGCGGCATTGAACTTAAAAAGTTCAGAAGCTTAAAAATGATTGGTTTTGCTATCAACCAAGTCATTGCTTGCTACGCTTCAATACCCTTATTCGCACTGATTTGCGTTATTAAATCTTTGGATCCTTTGGGGTATAATATTTATTATTTCATCGTATGGGAAACGCAAACATGGATACTAAGATTTGTAATATATCTAACTCGCTTCCTGCTACAATTGCTGCATCTAGTGGGATTAGTGAGAAATTGCTCATTTATGTACTTGTACTTTTTAATTGTTCAGCACGCGTTTTGGACATGTTTTACAATTCTATATAAGCTTCCGTCGTCAACAGAAAATCTGTTAAGCTATCTAATTAGAGAATATCGACATTTGAAAATATGTCATACTTTTATTGCACCCTTTCTTGACTATGTAACTTTTTTATTTATTTTAGTTTGTCATACTGACTCCGTTCTTTTGTATTGGATGGGTGTCCGTGGTCATGGTGTTTTCCCAGCAATATTAGTATCCGCTGCTCCGTTATTTGGAACAGTAACGGTTTTGATACTTATTATTGTTCAAAGTGGGCCAGGATTACTGAATCAGCTATCTGCATTGCTGGAACAAAAAATTAAAAAATTAAGCATAACTGAAGATATTGAAGGAGGAGGGTTTAGAATCTTGAGACGTGGTACACGTAAAGAAACCAAGAGACTGGCGAAATCATTATGTCCCATAAAATGGAAAGATGGGCAGTTTTTTATAATAAGAAGGGATGCAATGATACGAGGCATTTACATGGTTCTGGATGATTTAGTTACAGCGTTTTTAACGATAGCGCCCTGAATTCCTAATTTGTTTAAAGAAATGTTTTCTCTCTTCATATTAATTCGGCCACCAAATCCTTACATTTACCAATAACTATTAAATGTATGTACGTTTGAAATAAATTTAGTTAAGATAAAATAAAAATGATTGCACCTAACCTTAAACTAAAAAAGGACCAATAAATTACAAATAAAAAATATTAATAAAACCCAATTTAATATCAAAGGTTTACACTTTGGCATATGATATTGACTTTTAGCACAAACTTAAATAAATGTATTCCACTACACACAATAATACGTTTCAAACTCTGAAATTATAAAACGGATTTTAGCAGCATTACTTGCGCATTTTGTGTGTATTTAGATGGAGCTATCAATGATTTTAAATATGAATTTCTCGAAACGTATTGAGCCAATGTTTATGACCAATGTGTCAAATTAAAGCGTATTATCTATACTATCATCTAACAAACCAAGGTATTAAAATATTGTTTGTAACAATCGAATTTCAGCTAATTCAAAGTTTCAATATAAATTTTAATACATCGGTTTGTTAAATGCTAGATGAGCTAATAAGCTTTAATTTGACATATTAATCATAAAAATTGGCTGAATACCTCTTGAGAAATCCATACTAGTTGATTGTTCGATTTAAATATATTCAAATTTGCGAACAGAAGGGCGCAGGATCCTGCGTTGATTGCGCCAGCGTATGTATGTGTGTGTACCTTATACAAATTATGCATATTTTAGAAAATACGTTCTTAAACCAACTAACAAAAACTATTGGATGATTAAATTTATATTCCATGTAATTTAGACGCTACCGGAGCAAGGGGCAAAAAGAAGAAGGAACTTTCTGTTATATGTTGACATTATACCGTGAGCTGCTATAGCTGTAACACATCTCATACTCTTCCAAACAAAGTCATGATGCATTAATTGGGCATATCACATTCTACGCTACGCAAACGGCAGATGATTAGTCACCCCAACATCATTACATCTACGAATAATAGGCTAGTATCTCAATCACGGCATTGTGGTATAACGCAACATACATAAACCGGATATGAAGGAGAGCCTAGTTCGAAACTAGGCAATGTCACATCATTTTTGGATAATAGCCTTCACTATACTATAAAGGGAAAGTAGATTGTTTTCCGTTTGATATAACTCTATTCTTGTCGATAGTTTTGCACAGTTATGTACCAGTTGATACGTATGTAATAAAAAACAAGAAAAATTAAAGAAAGAAACATGAATGATTTTCGCCTTTCTGAGTAATTTATAACTACACATGGGACCCATATATTACAACGAATAATTGAGTCCTCGCGATGCGTATTATCTTATCATATTGCGTTTATGCTGTGCATGATAGTTATGCCACGTATGGTATGTGAATACGTATTAAATTTATCCATACGTATAGGTAACGAGACATTGTTCTGCATGCTTATCTGCGGTCAAAAAATTATTTACCCATAAAGCAGGTTAGTTAAATTTTATCAAATGTCGACATCTATAATGATTGATTCATTTCACTTGGAGTAAACATAAAGCAATAAATTGTTGCATTGTTGTTAACAAGAGATCAGAATTAAAGTTTATTTCATTATGGTGGATCATATTGACTTTTAATAATATTATGTTTCTATAACTAAACTCCCATCAAAACTAAATTAATAGCCAAATTTATCCCAAAATCGAAAAAGACCAGTGGTGTTTCACTCTCGAAATAGTTCCTTGAAAAGAAACAAATCCTCAGAGTTGGTAAGCTTTTCCAATATTTGTCTGCTAACTTAGCAATTTCCCTGCTTTTAACATTTGATAATTTCCACCTGTATTTCCAAGTGAACTTTGCATCCTCACTTGGAAATCCAACAAACCGTACTAAACCACCAGCAGAGCAGGTTTCTCGCGCCAGTTTACTAGTCGAATAAACCTTAGAAGCCGCTTGAAAAACAAATAGCATAATGTACGTACAAATAAATAGATAATTGGCAAACAGCCAGAAGGTTAGAAATTCTAGTTGATTCATTCGTGAAATCAGCAAATATGACGTGAATGCAAAACAAGTCGGAATGAGAATGACCCAACCTAAAACAAATGTTCTTTTGTGTACTTCATTGTATATTAAGCAGAGTAATTGGATTTCCCGGAATGTTTTGGCCACAATTGGAAATCCATTCTCTACTGGCGCTGTCTGCACTTTCCTACAAAAATAAATAAAATCCATCATTATCAATAATATTTCATTTTACAATTTTTAAGACGATGACTCACCTTTGAAATACAAACAGCGAAAAATGCAAGCAAAACGTTGGTATCAAAATGTTGAGATTCATGTTAATCAAAGCCAGATTACTGGCCACTCTCCAAGCCACATAATGAAATGCTGCGCCAAGTAATC